>JAVQJS010114590.1:0-23900 GCA_036024795.1 Galaxias rostratus | reverse complement strand
TATATATATATATATATATATATATATAGTATATATGTACAAAAAATATATGCACACATATACATATATGCATGTATAAATAAACACACACATATATACATGCTTCTGATACTTACAATTATTTTAAATTATACATGAAATGATAAAACCACCCTGAGCAGTACCTACACAACACATTCCAAGGTCAAATTTATGTTTTTCAAAGAGAGGTACGGCGATGTTTGCTCGGCCTTGTTAGCCACCACAAATGTAGCCGTGGTCAGAACGTTTGGACCTTACACTGTCCCGTTTCCATAAAAGTCACACAAGCAGAACGAATGTCTTTCGTTTGTGGTGTTGCATTACAGTGAACCCCACGAAAACTTCCTGTCTGTATCTTAACCAATGGCACATGCTTACCGGGGCATAAGTCTTTTCTGCACTCAGACGTTTTAAAACCCATTGGCGAGTCTAAAACCAGTGGGAGAGCTTTTAAGGCGGCCTCTGAACAGGCACGCAGGAGAGGTTGAGGGAGTTTGAAAGGTTACGCTACGTCTTGGCCCACTCTGCCAGGGTTTGTGGACTCAACCTCAACCAATCGAAAAGCTGTTATCGGTGGAGGCCAATCAGGAGATCCGGATCAGGGGAAGGAAGTGGTTGATGACTGACATGTTTACTATGAACTGCAATACCTTCTGTTGGGTTCTGGGTGGTGTGATGTAAAGGCCATGTACTATAGTTGACAGGAATATATAGATTCCATCAACCATTCAAACCTCAGTCAAAATACCTCTCATTATCTTACGCTTATGTTTCGAAATGCTACTTTAGCGTGACACTGTTACAGCGGTGTGGAACAACCTGCCTACTAACACTAATTACGCTACCATGATAAATGACTCTAATACCAACATGTGCCGTGTGTGGAGAACGTCAATGATGTCAAAGCCACGCCAGCCATAACATAGGATACGCATGTTATGATTCGGCTGATTGTGAAAAGGTCGTGGGATACGTCAGAGGAAAAGGGTAGCCTTTAACGCCAAGCAGAAACCTGGCCTCAGTCAGAAGGAGCTTGACATCGTCATGTGGCCTGCAGGTACAGACGGCGTGTCAATGCGTGACCGACAGCAGACAGGTACCCGGCCCCCAGCGTCCTCACCCAATAGTACCTGAAACAAAACATTCGTGCTTTGTGTAGGATAAAGGTGTGTGTGTGTGTGTGTGTTCGTGTGTGTGTGTGTGTGAGTATGTGTGTGTGTGTGTTTACGTGTGTGTGTGTGTCTGTGTGTGTGTGTGTGTGTTCGTGAGTGTGTGAGGGGTATTGTCGAGTTGAGGATATTGGTGGTGCCTGGTGCCAGAAGGAACCCACCTCTTCTCTGTAACTCTGCCGGGGGTTCATTTCCTCCGTGTAGCCGCCTCGTTGTGGCCCTGTCTTCTGTCTCTTCCTCTCAGGCCGGAAATAGACTGATAAGACCCAGGGAGAGCCAGACACAACGCGCTCTCCACACACTGCTCCATTCATTCACCTTGGATTCCCTCATTCCTTGTATGATCTGTCTCTATTTCACTAACTCCCTGTCTGTAGAGAAGAGAGAATGACTTTTTTCAAGCCAAGTGGGTCACCTTCTCTCGATGTACCACTCTTTAAGTGCTCTGTGTACATACTACACCGCTGTTATTAAGTCAGGAAACCTCCATTAAGGATGGGAACTGGAGCAGGATGACTTTAGGGATTCCAGCGTCCTAAACTTCCAGTGAGAGCCCTAGGAAATCCACACAAGAAGCCGAAGTCTAGCCCTTTCACTGAGTAGATCCCACAACACGCCCAGCCATTTCCTTCCTCTTTCCAACCCGAGTCGTATCTGTTCCAGGTCAACCTACAGGAATGTTCTGTTGTGTGACAGTCTGGATTTCTCTATATGTTCTAGCTTCCTGTACAGAGACGGAATGGTTCGTTGTGATTTTTGTCGTCTGACCGCAGCCATGGGGTGTTTGACATCAAGTGTCAGACAAAGACCTCCTGCTCCTCACTTTGCTGTGGGTTGTAATGATATACCTGGCCTTGCATCGGTAAGTTTGATTAAGATGCCAGCCTGATAAAGCATGCGCAGGTTGAAGTGAAGCAGGGTACTAGAAGAAGTGACGTTGTGATAACTTACTGAAGTCCCAGCTCTTTTATGCCAGGTATTGAATACCGTATCTGCTACTGGGTGATTGGGACATAGCTGCCTCAGTGCAGAGATCCTTACATCTATTTGTTTCAGATCACTTTTTTATTTTTATTTAATGATAGCAAACACAAGACTTAATGCACTTAATACATTAAAAAGCAATCACATATACATGTGTCTGCTCTGACATTTAATAATTGTCCCCATTTATGCTAACCTATAACCTATGTATCTGGATGTTTATATATGTATATATATATATATACACATACATTCTAAATAGATAGGCCTTTATTTTCCATCCATCCATATTCTGCCGCTTGTTTTGGCGGCAGCAAGTTAATAAGGGACGTCCAGAAGTCCCTATCCCAGGCAACGTTTTCCAGCTCATCCAGGAGGATCCCAAAGCATACCAAGGCCAGGTGAGGGGGGTACAATTCCTCTAGTATTTTCTGGATCTACCCCTGGATCTCCTACCGGTAACAGGAGGTTGGAGGCGCACAGGAGGTGCCCAGGAGGCCTCACAATTAGATGCACGAACCATCTCATCTGGCTCTTTTTGATGCGAAGGAGCAGCAGCTCTACACCGAGTTCCCTTCCATATCCCAAAGGCTGAGCCCAGCCACTCTCCAGAGGAAAACATCTCAGCTGCTTGTACTTGTAACTTAGTTTTTTTGTGACTGCCGAATGCTCATGACCATAGGTGTAGGTCGAAACGTAGACGAGCAGTACGTCGTGAACTTCGCCTTTCAGCTCAGCTCCTTTTTCACCACGACGGTCCGGTTCAACGGCCGCATTACTGCTGATGCTGCACCAATCCGCACGTCAATCTCACGCTCCATTTTTCCGTTACTCGTGAACGCAACTCTCACACCCGTTGTACTGGGACCAACTGGCACGTAGCAAAGGCCCCAGTACCCCCATGCTCCCTTTATCAGATCAGTCTTAAATTCAGATGTTTGAACAGCCAGGGAACGAAGACATTGCACGGTCCCAAGAAAAAGACAGGGTGTTACATTATGTGGATGTGTCCTTTTAGTTTTTCGTTTTAAGCCCTTGACCCCCAAAATGTCTGTGCATGGCCCTGACTGGAAGGGAAAGAAAAAGAGAGAGAGAGAGAGGGTGGTCACATGAATACAGGTGATTGTTTGGAATCCAATGGTTTCTGAACACAGAGAGTGCCTTTGTCTCCAGTAAGGGAGTGTTGAGAAGTCAGAGCACTGAGAGACGCACAGGTGAGGCTAACCAGGAGGGCGTGTACAGAGTCTGACCTATAAGATAAGAGTCGCCCTTTAAACAGGAGAGGAGACAAACATATCACATGGCTGGCTTCCACAATACGTAAACTTGTCATAGCGTTCGTTAAAAAAAAAAGAAAATAGGCTGTCACTTTTGCGAGATCAATATGCTGATGGATGCCGAAGACATAACTGACAAACTAAAGTTATAATTACAGTTTGGAGAAAATGTTGTTGTGAGCCCAAGCCAAAAAGAAGAGAGCAACATTTGCTCATGTTCTGTATGTTGGTTCGTGTTGGTTCGTGTTTGTGTGCGTTTGTATGCGTTTGTGTGTGAGTGTGTGTAAACCTTGATTAAGCCATAGCTTGCAAGACGCTCAGTCTTCCTCCCAGAACCAGTGGAGCGGAAAATGACTACACTGATTGATCTCTGGGAGAGCGGTGAGCAGGAGGCCTCTCCATCTAACCAGACATAGGCAATACACAAGGTTGAGAAAAAGTAATTGAGGTTTGGGGGGGGGGGCATACTAAGTCTTTACCTGGAGCAGGCCTCACCAGCAACATACCCCCTTCCTGTCGAGAATTTCCTACCTGTCAGGAGAGCTTGCTTTGTTCTCCACCTTGTCCCCACTGTGCCTTCCACCAGAAGCGCCTACTGCTCCACACACACACACACACACACACACACACACACACACACACACACACACACACACACACACACACACGCGCGCACCCAACACAGTGTCTCTGGGCTGAGTTGTAGTCGAAAAAACACACCCCCTGGCTGCTCCACATGAAGACCCAGCGAGGAGCTTCTAATGTGATATTGATGAAAGGCTCCACCAGGACAGGCTATAGATTGCCTCAGCCTCCTTTGAAGAACATCTGAATCTCTTGTACTTTTTCCACAGAAGTAACGGGAATAAAGAGAGCCGAAAAACACATTCTCTCCCGGGATTTTCTTTTTGTGTCGACATCAGAGATATGTTCAGGGTGCACTCCTCCCTCCAAAACTAAGTTTGCCTTTTCCCTGAAAAAAAAAACAGAACTGTGTTCGCATGGTGGTGGATGTCTCTCATGACTTCCGGAGTGAGGGTATACTGCATGAAATGATCAAACATGGCTGGCCGGCATAGCATAACAGTGGGCAGTCCAGTTGTCCAAACTCTTTAACTACTTTAGGGGTTTGGGGTTTATGATATCCTACAAACTTTTTTCTATCAGGACCTTTATCACCAGCCAAGAGAAACACTTCCGCTTGGATTCTGTACAGAAACCACGAAGAATGTTTTTAAAGGTCTTGTCACAATTTGTCACATTTCAGCTTCTGTAAAATACAGCATTTCTCTCCTCAGCACTCTTTTTGACCTTAAGGGGTTCCAGAACACATGTAGAGGCTTCACTCCCCGGTCTATGAACGTGTTTGGTGGCGAAGCATTTAACATGGCAAACCACATGTTAACATTCCAGAGGACAGTCCATACTTATTCAATTCTGAGGCTTGGGGCTCTAGAGTCAACAGCTTATCTGGGATTCCCATGGCCAACTGTGTGGACAGGAGGAGGCCTGCTCCCTCTGTGACCGCCAGCCTCCCTACACACTTTACCACAACCACAGGCACTGACAGCATGCACACACACACACACATGCAGGCACGCACGCATACACGCACACTAGCAGTATCACAGCCTGAATGTACTACAGTCTGAATGCACTCTTAAGATAGAAACATGAAAAATCACAGTACGATTAAGCTGTGCATTGCATACATGGTGTAAGCTTTACATTTCGATTAGACTCTCACTCGACATCAGGTTTAAACCGGTATTGAATGTGTTTGATTAGCGAGCGCTTTATCTAAGGATTAAGAGAAGCCATAGATAACAACACAACATTTATTCAGTTAATCCCCCTTTTGTGACTAATGAGATCATGAGCTCCCGCCACTCGACGGGAGTAATCGGACGAACGCTTTCTAAGTTTTCCGGGAAAGGGCCCATGTAGGGCCATACAGAGCCGAGAACATTGCGTTGTTTGTCTGATGGAGAGGCCATGCATTAGCGCTGAGAGGTTTGGAGCCTATGGGCAGATCGACGTGCCTCACCGCCTCCGGCCAGAGCACTTACATCTGGCCGCCACGTGCGCCGCAAAGACCTGGGCCAGGCTTTGGAAACGGGTCCTGGTGTCCCCAGTGGCCTCGGAAGATCTGATACGCAAACCTGTGATCGGCAGATTGACTCGAACGACTGTCACTGGAATGACATGATGTTTGCAGTGTGCTTAGCTTCTGCTGTGAAGTAATACCCAGTAGTCTGGTCTGTCGGAATGACGTCATTTCTTGTAACAGTAACCATAGATAGAGTAGATGACGACACATTCTGATAATAAAGAAAATATGAATTTTTTGAAGACTTGGTCACCTACTGCAGCAGAAGCACCACATGCACAAGTAGTACTGCAAGCTTGCTGAAACTGTTTACAGATGCTTGTTTTACTGTTTGGGCTACCTTCATACAATACGACATGTTCACTGTGTAACTAGTGAAAATATCAGCATGATCTGATGTTGGCTTAAGCTCAGTTTGGGAAAATAATGCGGATTCCACCAATTAAACTTGAAAGATTCAAGTCAGTTTTAGAGACAGACTTCAGTGCACCATTGTCAATCTACAGTAAATGATTGTATTGGCGTTATACAGTATAAAGAGGCACAGGAAGTTATCCTTGAAATTGGCAAAGCCAGTTAATGGCATCTTGGTTGGGTTCCAGGCTGGCACAGCGGTCTCTTGTGTGGCAGCTTGACTCATTCTTACTTAACAGTACGCTTATGGCGTTGTCTGTTAACAAATATTAAAAAAGGACACCGACGCTTACCACACTGAATGTAATTCGGTCTAAAGAGCTAATTCCTGAATTACGGACGCCCTCCCCTCTCTGACTCATATATTCCAACTCACTATGAATCTTTCAAATCCATCATTTCACCCTAGCTTACCCTCGTTGATCTGTTTGGAGTCCGATCCTTTAGCAAACCATAGTCAACTCTTTTATGATAATTTTATTTTAGTGATATACTATTCTTTTTGCTTACTTATACTTAAATCTGTTGTTGCTGCTGTGTTTTCTCTTTAAGTGTTTATTTTTGTCATGTTATCTATGTTGGTATTGTGAGGGGTCTTAGGGTGGAAAAGCGCTATATAAATACAATAAATTATTATTATCATTATTAACAATGGCTGCTGTAGTGTAATATCCTTCTTGCTAGCCATGGGCTTGAAGTCCTCTTCTTTGCAGTGAACCGCAGACTTTCATAGGCTGCTACCTCAATGCCAATTAAAAAAAGAATATGGACGGATATAAAACATCTTTTTCCCCCTCACTTGGTCACTGTGGACGTATAGCTCTACTCCTTGCACCCGGTATGAGCATCACGTCAGGATCCTCATGAAACCCCAACGTTTTCTCCTCCTCTTCGGTCCGAAGTCCGACATGCGAGGGGTCAGCGAGGGGCATCGGCGTACGTGTGTGCGCCGTCTCTCTTTGATGGCGGGACACGACCCCCGTGTCCCGCCTGAGACGTGTCAGAGCCGAGGCAGCCACTCGGCCGGAAGGAAAGGCAGCGCAGGGGGACCGGGGGAAGCTTTTAACGGCTAGATGCCGGCGCGTGTCGAGGCTGGAGACTTTCTCTGCAGATTAATGTTAGCGGGTTGAGGTGGTGGGAGGGGGTGGGGGGGCAGTGGTCTCTCCTGGGGAGTCATGTCCAGGGGCAAGGAGACCAGCAGGCTTTGAGACTGAAAATGGATTGTGGGAAAGAAAAGTGCACAAGTGTGGCGCTTTTCAAAAGTTGTGGGATCGATGCTCTCTCGACCAAAGGGTATGCGAGTTAAAATTTCCAAGGAAAATATTGAACAAAATCCATACAAACATGGGTTTATAGTAATGGGTGCACTGGACATCTTATAGAAAATCTAATTTAAAGTAACTAACCATGTAATTGTAAATGTAATTATGCAATTCATTTGTTTGAGTTGCTCACTGTGTTTTCAGAAAACCTTATTTATGACTTGTGTGTTTGTGAGTGACTGAGTATGTGCCTGCCTATCTTACCTGTATTTGTTCGTGTGTGACTGAGTATGTGCATGTCTATCTTACCTGTATTTGTTCGTGTGTGACTGAGTATGTGCATGTCTATTTTACCTGTATTTGTTTGTGTGTGCACAGAGGGATCTCATTTTACAGGCTAAACTTTGTCACGCTTGGCAGCCGTTCCTCAGTGTGACAGAAACCCAATACGTTCTGGTCTGAGTCTAAGACTTAATAAAGGAAAATTGCAATGCCCCTTTAGGAAAAAAGCCCTGTGAAAACAGGTCTGTGAAATGCCCAACTCTATACTCTAATCACAGGTTACAAGGGACAAACGAAATAATATTTTATGTGCCAATGGTTTCCACCACATACACATGCTCTGGTAAACTCTTGTTCTCTAGCCTTATTGACCCATGCTGTGCAAGACGTGCATACAGAGCTCACTTCATGGTCTGAAGAAAGTTATAATGTCTTCCTACACACATTTATAGCAGCATTCTTAACTAACCAGGACCATGATGGAAAGAATATGGACAGTGTTTACCTATAGAGTCCCGTTTGGAGGAGCGACGTGGCAAGATGTCAAAGCCTAGGACATAGTCATGGAGACAACTCCTTTGTAATCGATGCAAACACATAGAGACAGAGAGAGGACATGTTTGTTTAGTGTCGTCAAAATGGGGGGGGGGGGGGTTCTGTAACAGACACCAATACAGACAAACCATTGAACACTCCCCAATCGGCCGTCAATGGAGATCACTGTCTCCTTTGCAAGTTTCACAGACGTGTCATAAAGTTGGTTTTGTGACGTATATATTGATGAGAGCTAAGGTTCTAAAAATGATGATTTCTTTTATTAGGCACTAGAAGTCAAAATATGAGAGTTTTCGGCACATCTGTTAAATACTCGGTTTTTGAGGTGATACCGGGTCAAGGGTATTTTCCGGCTTCTCACAACAAAACAAGTGGGAGACATTTTAATTGTTTTGAACCAAAACTTGTAAAAGCCGCTGCCAAACGCCAATTGAGTCAAAGAAAAACCAACGTTTCCAGCTTGAAATGCCACCCCTTCAGTATCCCAGGCCAGCGCTCCACAATGGGGTGGTCTTTAAAAAAAATAAATCAAAATGGAGTATCATGACGAATGCGATTGATTGGGTCGCCGATGTGGGAACGGGATCGCAAAGAGGTGACAAACGGGATTGACCCTGAGAGGCAAGGGAAAGCCTGCTCAGGTTACTCCCTATGATTTACAGCTCAGCAGCTGGCCTACAGTAGAAGCCCAACGCAGACGCAAGTAACAAAGTAACCGCGGAGCTCTGTTCAGTCTCACGACGCGGTAACCCAAGACGCTCCAGCGAGGACTTTCCTTTGGATATGGGTAGCACGGTGGCTCGGGGGGGTAAGCACTGTCGCCTCACAGCGAGAACGTCCCGGGTTCAATCCCCACCTGACCCACAAGGCCTGTGGAGTTTGTGTGGGTTTCCTCCGGATACTCTGGCATGCAGATTCATTGGTGATCCTAAATGGTCTGTGGGTGTGAATGGGAGTTGCGGTCTGTCCCTATATGTCCGCCCCGTGATAGACAGGCGACCTGTCTGGTGTGTACCCTACCTCTCACCCTGTGTTGGCTGAGATAGGCTCCAGCCTCTGTCACCCTGCAAAGGATAATAGCTAACGGATGGATGAATTGATGAAAGAGTGGGCAACTAAGCCATGAGCACACGAGATATGATAGCATTTGGGCACCGAGGTCCATCCACCATCAGAATAGCAAAAGTACCCACAATGATGTATTCTTTTGTCGACAATAACACCTCTCATGCATATGATTTATTATTTTAATGGGAAGATTTGGAAGACTGTGTGCCGGAGGCCTCAATGACGAGGTGTGAAGTCGTGTTCATGAACAGTTTGGCCCATTGAGGTCGTCACGGGCTAAATGTAGCCGCCCCGTCCCCTGTGGCGTGTTGGTTTCAGGCCTTGTTAACAAACCTCATGTCTGTTGGGACCTGGCTTTATTCTGGTGCTGGAATTTAATATTGCTGATGGCTGATGTGGTGTCTTCTTGATGATTTATGGCACAACTGCAGCGTATTTGTGGCGTTTCTTCCCCCTCCTTAGATCCCAAAAGCTCCTGTCCCCCATGGAGTGAAAAGATGTTTAGTTCATAGGCACGTGTACACAAAGATAAGAGAACATTCAAATGAGAAAGTTTAGCAGAAAATACAAAATAACGTTCAACAAAAACTTTAAATTAATTATGGTATATTAACTTGATATGGTTATCTGCCAATATCTGTATGGTTACAGCTGTACTTTATTAAACAATCTGACAGTTAATCAACATAATAAGCAAGTTAAATCAGATTTTAAAAGCTGTTTATTTCTACAAATCAGGCTAATTAATGTCTCTGATTTGAAGAACGTTTTTGGAGAGCGATGAAAGCTAGCAACAAAAGTAGCCATGTAAAAGAGCCCCTAGAGTTTAAAAGTTACAAACCATTCGTCTATCACAAGAAAATACTGACCCCTCTTGACTAAGTTGAGGTTGTTAAGTGTGCGGTTCGTAGCCAGTGAACAGAGTGCACACACACACCCACACCCAGCCACATCCACACACACGCACACACACACACACACACACCCAGCCACATCCACACACACACACACTCACACACACACACACACCCAGCCACATCCACACACACGCACACACACACACACCCAGCCACATCCACACACACTCACACGCACACGCACACACACACACATCCACACACACTCACACGCACGCGCACACACACACACATACACACACACACACACACCCAGTGCATGGGGACTAACCGTAAAGGGCATGCAGCTCTCAGCATTACGGATGGGCCAGCAAACCACCCGGGGTCCATTTACTCTCACTGCTACCCTGGATCTGGTTACACCTCCCCCTCCCCCCCCCCCCCCATAGAGGCCTGTGAAGAAGGGACCTATTGTTGTCCAAGTAGACCCTACAGGACACTCGCTCCAGGCTCTGACTGCCAGGGACATCCATTACTCCCAAACTACCCCGTCTCCCTCCCGTTAGATGACTAGGAGGAGGCCCCGCGTACAGCACCGGGGGAAACGAATGCGTTGGCCGAGTCACGGGGGTGCGTGCCTGTCGATCCTTTGTCTCTGCCTGAACACCGCAGACGAGACTTGATGAGACCCACGCGGAACGCGTTACATCAAGGTGGTGCATCGACTAAACCCAGCCAAAAAACGACATCATCTTCTGTGTGTTTTTTTTTTTTTAAAGAAAGAGTAAATAAATAACTGCCAAAAGTAGACATGAATCTGAAATGTATGAATAAAGAGGTGCTGGGGGATGGGGGGGTCTTTTTCGTACAAAGGACACGTTAAGGTGATTTTCCTGACACTAATTAGAAAAGGAGGTTGATGGGTAAAGTGCGGGCTGGGAGAGTTCAAAGGCATGCCTTGCAAAGGAGAAGTGTAGGGAAAAGCAGGCATCGACCAAATAGAGACCTCACAGAACAAATTCCTCTTACCCAAGCAGCTCTGTTTCATGTACAACGTGACTCCAGGGCCTCTCTCTCTGTCACTAATTTTCTTTCTTTTAAGGAGCCTTAATTGCCCTCCCTGGCTGCTGGAGACTCAATGAGTCTTTCGTTGAAGATTTAAGAGTGTAAGGCCCACTCACACCAGTTACTTTCCCCTCTGCCTCTTGACGCGATGGCTACAAATTTTTGTCTGCGATCAAAGTGAAACCGTCGTACTGTTCCCTTTCTTTTTGAAACGTGAAATGGCTTCTCTTCCGTTACAGCTTTCAAGCACGCTCGATTTAGCCCTTAATGAAGAAGCCCCGCCCTCAATTTTGATTTGCTGTCAAGAAGCGCTCTGATATTTTCATAACCCAGTCTCTGTGAGGTAAGACGCTATAACGGACAGTATTCCATAGCTCGCAGTACCAAGGATAGTGATTCCCCCGACAGCTGCACCCACTGTGACATCGGCCAGAGACCTTGATATTTCAGCAGCGAGACAGGCCTAAAGTGGACAGCAGCGATCCCTCTTCTCATTCCACCCAAGTTCCTGGTTCTTTTCCAAGCTTCAGCCACACACAAGCAGCGTGCGTGTTAGTGCCATACTGCAGGGTCTGTAGATCGGATCATTTGCCTGCGAGCGAAAACTGTCATTTGTGCCTCAATAATATTTCCTGGTAACATTGAAAAAACAGTACGGATGACAGGAAGATTAAACGGTTCGCTCTCAACGCAAAGTGCGATCAAACAAATCGCTTACTTGCGAAACACTTTCAACCGGGGAGGGAAAAAACAGATTGAACTATTAAACTCACTGCAAATAAACTAAATCGGACAAAGAGCTAATAAAATATTTGATTATGAATAATGCACACGACATTCTGGAAATTCTCCTTTGGCCTTGAGTCACTAATCTCATTGTTCATGACTCACCAGAGGAGTTTTAATCAGCCACCATGCGTGAGGAAAGAGGTTGTGCACTTTTCCTTTAGAACGAAGGTGGAAACAGTTAAAGCTAACCCATGCCAGTAAGAACATGGAACGGCACAGTAAATCTTTTCCAGCGATTTCCTATAGAATGTGTGTGTGTGAGTGTGTGTGTGTGTGTCTGTGTGTGTGTGGGTGTGTGTGTGTGTATGCTCGCGTTGCTCCAAGGTTGTTGGTGTGGAGGATCAACCCACATATACATGCCTGTGCTCATACTGTACACCCTGACACACACGCACATTATGCAACAACCCGTTACCAATGAGATTCCCCCTTCGTTAATCAAACAGCAGAGTCAGTTATCGCCGTGTCTTCGTGAAGTGTTAAGTGGCTCAGCTGCTCTTTCCTGGCCTGTGGTCAGTCCATACACGTGAAAGTGGCCGGTGGTCTGGACCAGTGGTCACAGACCAGAGCAACAGGTGGCCCTGTCTGCCAGCAGCCCACAGCCCTCAGCCCACAGCCCACAGCCAGTATGTCCAGTGTCTACCAGTGGGCATGCTGCTAACACATTTACCGCTCCCATGGGCAACATTAGGCCATTTGAGGGCTGGTGTAAAAAGCCTGTGGTGACAGTCCACCTTGGCAGGGGGGGGGGGGGGCTGTTTGGGGTCACAGCGTGCCAGGGCATTCTGCCAGGTCTCAAAGGGGAGGTCTGTCAGACACACAGCTATGCCACCACAAGATGCTGCTGGAAAGCAAAGGGTAACAGGTGGTCTGAGTCTGTAACTGTAAACGTAGTAGGCCATTAGGCTGCAGAGGATCATGATTAAGTCCATTAGAACCAGCACATTTGCGACAGGAAACGAATTAGGACAATCTGAAAAGAAATATGCAACCGGGGGACGCTTACTGTATTTAATAAATACTGTAGACGCATGATTCACGACTGGCACTTCCGCACAAAAATATGTATTTTTTTTGTTTTAACCTTTGATCTTGAGCCATCAAAGCATGTGACTGTCTGAGCATAATTCTGTTCTGAATCTGATTAATAAATATGTGTGCGAGCAAAATAAAAGGATCGCATGTCGGCTCATCGACGCCAAGATTAAAACACTGTCTCAGTGATCCAAATGAAAGCAGACAGCTTCAAGCACAAACACATAAAAGACCCTCAGGCAAATAGACGAAGCCTTTGATGCCATGTTATTCTAATAAGGCAGTCGAGGTCTTTATGCTACCCTGTGTCCTGTGGCTACATCGAGCACATCTAGTGCACAAAGACAAGGGATTGCTAAATTGCCTAAATTATTGTATTAGCATTGTATTGTCATTTTCTAAACGCTTAACAAGGCTTAGGTGTGATAAGGAAGCAATCCAATTTTACTTACCATCAAGTGGGATTGATCTCTTCCAGCTCAGGTGATGGAAAACCTCCTAATGTGCCTGATCACTTTTAACGTCGTTGTGATTTTGGGATCCGAGAGAGAAGAAGAGAAACAGGAAGGTGAGATATGGATCTTCACCCAGTTACAACGAGCCAAATGAACCCATCACTTCAGCGTGATCAATGATGACCCCCTGTGAGGCGAGCAACAGGCCATGTCAGTCTTATAAAAAAAAATTCAATCTTGGAAAATGGATCTGGCAACTAATTTCCTCCTCCTCTTGTGATGTAACAGGTGTTCCTCTTCTTTTTTTTTTTTTTTTTACAGAAATAAGGAAATGTTTGGCATCACCAAAAAAACAACGATTCCATTAAAATCACGTTTTATGGTTTGCGTTTCTTGAACCGAAAATGTTTTTGAATGGCTTTGACTCTCCTTAAGGTTGGTCGAGGTGAGAAGGAACCTGGTGGTTTAACCTTCGGAAGGGTGGATCACCCGATGATCCAGTCCCTCTGGAAGATCTAATATCCGGTAAGGAACACCTAGGGTCTAGTAGCCACGGCGACGCGGAAGCCTATTGTAAAACAAACTCGGCCCATCAAAATCGACCGGCCGAGGGGCAGCGTCGTACATCAGCGAGGTATATTGCACTTTCATAAGTTCAACAAGCCAGTGCTGTCCCTGAACCAACTTCATCATCCAACCCAGTACAGAGTTTCATATAATCACCACTGTGACAATAAAAGAGCCAATAACGGTACCGTGCCGCTGCTGTGCGGGAGACAGGTTATGAAAAAAAACACAGGCTTATTGTCGAACTGTCAACATCTGTTACCTGTTTTCACCTGTACTATGATATCAGACAGACTGGAGCCAGACGCAACGTAATAAAACGAACAGCGGCACACGACCTTAGCTCAAAAGTTCTAAATAGTGTTTTATCTGGGGGGGGGGGGGTTTCTTCCGCTAGTTTAGACGTAGAACCAGCCTCGTCTCCGGTTCTATGCTGTGCCTAAGCAAAGCAAGATGTTTTCGCTTGTACAGAAAACGTATCTTCCTTGGAATATTTTCGCCCACGTCTTCTTTGTCCACTGACAGCAGGATGATTACAGGAAGTGGATCAATCAATCCCATCCCGTGGCAGCATCCCCCCCCCCCCCCCCCCAAATCCCCCCCCGTGGCCCCAGGGTCCAGGGGGAGGAGCCGTGTATCTCTCCCTACGAGAGATTACGTACTATTAAAAGCATCTGATCCAGGCGTTGCGAGGCCTGGAACCACTCTGGCTGACACACTGGCCCCGTTCTCCTCCCGTCGAACCAGCGTGGCTTAGTGCGGCGAAACAGGCATGGTTTGGATGGTCGATTGTGAAAGCAGTACCCAGCTATGTGTAATATGGCCAATACCATAAAATAAAATGTATTAGTGACCTAGATAACCTGGAGAATAATACATTCAGGGATCATATTAGGAGACAAGGACCTTTGTACAAGGCACATAGCACACCATACTATAGGTATATAAGTAGTTAGTTCACTCAGTATGATGTATATATATATATATATATATATTCCATTAGCAATACCGCTTATCCTATGCAGGGTCGCGGGGGGCCTGGAGCCTATCCCAGCTGACATTGGGCGAGAGGCGGGATACACCCTGGACAGGTCGGCAGTCTATTGCAGGGCTAACACATAGGGACACACAACAACTCACATGCATTCACACCTACGAACAATTTAGAGTCACCAATCAGCCTGCATGTATTATGAACCATGGGAGGAAACCAGAAACCCACGCTAACACAGGGAGAACATGCAAACTCCACACAGAGAGGCCCTTGGATCAGGTGGGGATCGAGCCCAAGACCTTCTCGCTATGAGTCAACACTGAGCCACTGTGCCGCCCTTAAATATGGAGAGAGAGAGAGAGAGAGAGAGAGTGAAAGAGAGAGAACTAAACATACCTAAACACAAAAATATTGAAGTGTATTGCTACAGCAAAGTTTTTGTAATTTTGTAATTTGCGAGAGGTACAAAAAAATCTTTAAAATATTGAGTATAAAAACCTTTAAAGACAACACTGTTCAACAAATTCATAAGTGGTATAAACCTTCATGACAATTGCAAACCATAGGAACTTCTAATTGACTCTACAACTCACAGCCAGGATGGCTTAATTTGCATATTACCCAAAATACAGCAGCCTTGTGAGGAGAGCGAATGAGTTGAGAGGACATCAGGGAAGGGAACACAACTGCCCTTTGTCTCTATTGACAGTATAGTTGTTCCTCTGGGAAATAAAACAGCTTAGATCCCTTTTTAGGTGTAGCTTATCAAATAAAGAGCAAAACATTTCATTATAAAGAGATGAAAGCAGATAATTAACAGGTGAAATCCACACATTGAACTTACTCGTCTTATTGCTTTTGACAGGCCAAAGAGGGTTTGGTTTGTGAGATTGACGGGACGGCCAGAGGTGCGATCTAAAGGTGATTATCACCGTATCCTTATCCTCCTGCCTCAAAGCCACTGGGAACTGTCCGTATGCCAAACCACGACCTCCATGACCTTTACCAGCTTAACACGCTCACACACATGTTGGCTCAAAGATTTTGCACGGCATGATTCAACACGCACCCACATGCATGCTCAATGCACAAAAGATCCCATTACAATAACAACAATACCTCCAAAAAATCAGTCGAACAGCATAACCAAACTTCCAAAGTACTTTAACACAGTAAAAGGGAAGGGAAGACAAACGCAAGCTCATGTCCGTGGTTATCAAACACGCTCTGACACTCACAGAACGTTTTCCCTCCTTGACAGTAACACAAAAGCCCCAGTGTTTCAAAGGAGCCGTCCCGATGTGTGAGAGGCGCCAGATTGGACTCGGCTCTCCGATGGCTCGTCAAAGCGGGAAGGCGGGAGAAACTCGCCGCGGTTTCGCGGCATGCTGTGACACGGGGCTCTCCCTAGGGGGCGACGTTTTCGAAACGGCCGCCGCGTTCGCTCGTCCAGGGCTTCGAATGTAAACTTGCCGAGTCAACAGAGACCGATCGTAAACACAAGTATCCACACACACACAGTGCACCTCGACGAGATGTCACATTGTGCACGTTTGCCCAACGAAAAGGTCATCAACCCAAAGCCCATCCAGGCCTTGCTAGCGACGGTATCTCATTTAAATACCACCCCCTTGGCATCTGGAGCTTGTTATGTCAGAGAGTGGAGTAAGTCCGACCACATGGCTGTCTAGCTCCGAGGCGGAGCCCGGTGGATGCAGACAAACGGAGTATCTGTCCCCGGCTGGGAGGCAGCCAGTCGGGAGGGCCAAGGTCCGTGGGTGGGTGGCTGGTTGGCGGTGGTGGTGGTATGACAGACCGGAGGGAGGCTGGACGAGGTGCATGGGAACGCTGCTCTGAGAGGATGACAGCTCTATAAGTCAGGCCCAGATAAAGCAGTCAGGAGTGACAATCTCCGGGCCCCAGCCAGCGCAGCGTCCGTCCTGCTCAGATAAACCCAGACAGGCCATCCATCAGCCCCACGGAGAGGGAGGGGAGGCGCTGGACTCGCCCGCCAGCCGGCCTGGATGGACAGCTCCAAAAGCCAGCCCCTCCTGGAATGCCAGGAACCCCTCACTCTCAAGTGGGAGCGGCAGGAGGAAACAAAGATGGCAATGACACCCTCTCACTCAGAGGTGATTGTGTGTGTTTACGTGTGTGTGAGGGGAGTGAACCTCGCTGTGTCGAGGAGACAAAAGAAAAAGAGAAGCTGTGTCATGGATTGAAAGGCTAAGGGTCATGGCTGTTGACAATGGAACAGCTACAACAGGTCCCTGGCAAAGACGACCACCACCAGTGCAGACTGCAGACAAACAGAAAGCAACGTGTCGTAATGGGAATGTGATAAGGCCAAGGAAAACCATTAGAGTCACACAATACATTCCATTTGTATGCAGTGACTGGAAAAGCCATTGTAATTCATAAGAAAAAGTAAGATAAAAGAATACAACTACGTACAAATTGACCTTAGTTTTATCCATTCTTAAACAATGTGGTTTTACTGGATATATACACTTTATTCCTGAAATAAAGATAGACAACAAAAACAAAATAAAAAGTAAACAAATTGAGTTATAATTTCTGTGATGCCATGAAGCTTTAATGAGAGTGAGTGAATGAGAATATGAAATACACATACGAGGACTTCAGCTCTGCCCATCCTTGTCAGAGCTTTGTTCTAAGGTCAACCACAACACCTGTCAATACCTCATCAGAGTACCTCCAATAATAATTCTACTTGCTAAAGTTCTGACTTAGCATTAGCTTCTTTTTCCCATACGAGGCCGAGCAGAAGTTGTTTCAAAGAAGCAAATACTAAGATGGCGGTTGCGAGTTTAATATTTTAGCATGACATGCAACAGAGAGGTTTGATCATTGTTGACAACGGTTACACAAGTCTCTTATTACTTTTTTCACTAGACCAATTGCCCTATTGCTTTTCATTAGCCTACATGTATATGTGTCTTTGGCTGGTGAGTGTGTCAGACGGAGGACAGGGCTATAGTTTGGTGCCCCTGCCAGGCCCAGGCTCCTGGTGTGTGTGTGTCACACAAGGCCAAGTTATGTTCAGACGTCAAACACTAAGTGCCACTCCAGGGCAACGCCATGCCCTCTGTGGCCTGACAACCCTTCCAGATGGAACTGGAAGGCTTTTCTCCGAGACCGCCAGGTTCACCCAAGGCAACCACAGCTACACCAGGAGGGGTCTCGTCACCGTTGTGGTGCATAACACACAGACAACACGCATCGATCAAAATAGGACATTAGAGCACGTCTGTCTTCACGTCACACCCAAATATACGTCATCTCCAAATGTGCACAGGAAAGAATAACATTGCTCCAACACATACACAAATGTGTTGCAATGCCTCAGCTGTGGTCTTTTGACTTCAAAATGAACGTCTTTGTCAGATGACAGTTTGAAAGCATTATCTAACCATAGAGTAACTGATGGTGGCAATGAACAGGCAATTAGTCATGCGACTCAATGCGACAAGAACGATGACTGGAAGGTGTACGTCGAAAAAGCAGAATGGAACGTGCCAAGAGAAAAGTGCTGCTTGCAAACCTCAGCCTACAATTTACCTAAATGTAAATGAACGATTCATTACACACACACACACACACACACACACACACACACACAAACACACACACACACACACACACGCGCACGCGCGCGCGATCAGACCGTTACGGTAAAATGAGTGCCGAGTTGAAACTCAACACTCGTGTATTAGTAAGAGCAATAGGCTGCAACTTCACCATCATCGTGCAGCAGGCAGAGACAGCTTGGTGTAGAAAAGTGCATTCGTGCAGGTGCTTGTACGTTTTTCCAAAGCAATGTTTTCTTATTGCTTTATAAAGTCTAAGCAGGACAGAGCAACAAAGTACATCTGTTTTCCATTTGTGAGCTAATACTACTTTAGTATTTAGCATAGAACAGGAAACACATGGGGATAATCATTGGTCTAAGAAGAAGAGTATAAAGAAAGATAGCATTCTTTTTTTCAATTTGAGCTGTTCTCATTTTTTTCAATTAAAGCTGGAAATACTCTTCCACACAAATTAATCTTTCAAGCGACCGCATTTAAAAATACACTGATTCAGCGGACAAATACATTCATATTTGTCCACTGATATTTTGGCAACGACTTTGGACATGATCTGGTCGTAAATCAAGTTTTATCTACGGATGTAAGAACTCCCGGCTACACACTCCACAGTATGTGACATGGAATCCGCGAGGGCCGTATATTTCAGCCTCCGACTGTAAGGCCGTCTGCCATATGCAAGACCTGGCAGGAGATCAGACCGATGGGGGGGGGGACAAACGTCACTCTGATTGGCTTTGGAGAGCATCATCATGTTTTTTTTTGCTTTATAGTTACCTGCCAAGGCTTGAAGTGGACACATCAAAAGGCTGGATGTTTGAGCTCCACCAGTCCTGGCACAGCAGTAGCAGCCCTCGAAGGACAGCTGTCCCGCTCCATTGAGCGTGTCATTCCAGAGAAGTTATCTAGAGCTCTTATTTAAATTCCATTAAAAGAGCCTATGGCTAATTGTGTTGATTGAACATCTGACACTAAAAGCCAGTAGCGCTCTTGAATAGTCGCCCATTCGCAATGGTCCTGCATCTATTTGCATATGATGTGAAACTTCCAATACAAACAGCAGAGCCACCACAGTGGAGATTTTAGCTGGGAAATGATCTCAACCAGATTTTTCACGGATCACTGGGGAAACCCAATCCAAGCAATGTAAGCTCATTAACACAGGTAGGAGGAATCTCCACAGAGGGGGGAATGCAGAATGTGTGGGTTGCCGCTTTGTTTGCGCTGCATTGTTTTTGCCCATCCAGTTCTCACAAGGCGCCCCAATTGTTCTTCTTCTTCTTCTTTTTTCAACATTCCAGCCTCCACAGCACCGTTTCTCCTGTCACACCCACGGGGGCTTCCAGCCATTGTCGAACCCGTAGCCACGGCGACCGGCGGATAAAGACCGCACGGGGCCACTCCGCGGGGCTCTCACACCTGACGCTACATCCGAAACAATGACCGGTGGATACCACGGCAACAAACCGCAAGGACTCCTGTGTGTGAGGGGACGCGTCCCATTTCTCAGACAGGAGACATTAGACCGTTTTTTTTCTTCTCTTTTTATTGGTCCTGTTCACTTCAAAAGAATCGATGAATAATGAAGTGTCATCCAGGGAGTGCACGCGCATTCCATCTATAAAAAGAGTGTTACAGCACGGTAGCGAACTGATTGGACCAGAGAGCGAACGTGACAGATTGCGGATCTCGCGAAGCCTGCTCGGACAAGCGCTGTACATGACTGAGTGGTTACATCGCTAGGCCTAGGCAAATCAAATTAAAATCCATCAAGGGCTGGATTTCCACCGTTGGGATACCTTCCTCCTGCGGTCCTTATCAAGCGCTTACGTAACAGCCAATGTATCTGATGAGACGAGCACGTCACTACACTCTGGTCGCAATTAAGTCATTTCAAGCCTGGAGGCTTTTTAACAAGGGGTATACCTCAAGCTATTGTAATTTGTAATTGACTCCTTTTCCCTAAAGGCATAGCGAGACAAACCTAAGTTACACAAAAGCAAAGTTGAAGATTCAGGAGTTGAAACGTTCACGGCCGAAGCATTACTATTCTGTCCGCGCTCCGTGTGTGTGTGTGTGTGTACCGCCGCTCAAAGAATTACACTTCCTACATAATCTTCTCATTAAAAATACATAAGTCAAACATGGCGCAATGAAGTTCTACAGTGAATCTGCTTTCAACAGAATGTCTGATAAATACTCAATCTATATGTAAATATGAAGGTGCATTGGAAATATCAAAAAGGAGGAAAATACATTACCCTCTCTATTTGATCAGAGCCCTGGGTGCCCAACTTATGACTTTTAATGGAATCTGGGGGGGTAGAGTCTAGGAGCAAGGTAGGAGTAGAAAAGCATTCGCAGGGGAGCTGCCTATCTGAAATGACGTTGGATAACGGACCGCAGCCCGGAAAAGATTACACTTCCTAAGTGGAAATCGAATTATAGCGTTTGGAAGGCCTCAGCAGCTTTTCTCCACTGGACGAATCGACTGAAATATAATTGTTGGCTGTAACTCGCATTATTAGATAAATAACCTAATTTGGGCAAGTTCAAATGGATTTGGCGCCGTTTAATTTGTTTGACGTTCCAAAATTGTTTAACTTACAGGTTTAATTAAAGCACTTGTTAATTGCAGAGTGTGCATGCAGCCATGTGTCTTTTATGGGGTGTGGAGGACTAGGCATAGTGATATGTGCCATGTGGCTCTACGTATTAATCACACAGCATTCCACGCATAGCGATTAGCGCCAAATTAGGGCTCCTGCAGGGACAGGAATGAGGTGTTCACAGATGGCTGCCAAGATTGGGACTACAAACCTCAAATCCCCAACTAAACATTTACAACTTTGGAACATGTTTCTTGTTACAAACCCTGCCATTTTTATCTTGGCACAAACGACCCCCCTAATTAGAGAGGCACAAAACAGGTTTTCTGACTCTTTTCTTCGGTTTAATTTAGTGTGCTTAGGTCTACTGAGGGTATTCTAAACCCACAAACGTGAGTTACAGTAATAAATAAAGCATTGACTGAAATGCAGTAGATGGTAATCATTTGTATGCCAAAAATAATGGCGCTTGAAATAGATAATATAAATGCACTAAAGAAACAGTGTTTCTCAAAAATCAAAACAATTTTGAATTGGTCTTCTTTTGAAAGATTTTATACATTTGAATTTCAATGCACACAATTGTGTTGATAATTAATAGTTGATAATTAGTTTAGATTTCAAACTTATGAGGTTTTTCTATACATTTATTTACTAAAAAAAGCTTAAAATATTCAGAACTCCAAGTCACTGTCTGACCATGTATCACATGTTATATCATATTATTATTAATTTAGTATGTAATTCTAAGAAAAAACTCATAGTAGTGAAAGGGTCAAAAACTTTACAAGGGAGAAGGAAGAAAGCAGATGGGCACAGTCAGTGCTAATCCCTAGTGCCAATGCGTCAAAGGTGAAAACGCGTACCCTTCACAAATAGACACGTGGCTATATTTAAAAATAAATGAAGTAGCTTTAACCAACCAAAACGGGTTTAGCCCGTTGGCTTTATGGTAGCAGATTGTGAACACCCAATAACCCTGTAGAGACCGAGATTGCTTATATGAATGATTATAAACGGCGTAATATTCACTCCTGATCTACGCACAGTGGCATGAGGTAATAATCGAACCCACTGAGAGCAAGTTTCCAATGCAGTCTCCAGGTGCTGAGTGACGGTATCTAAGACATTCCGTGCAGTCAGCACATCTATGTCAGTAAGACTTTCAGGATTTCTTGTTGAAATTACAGAATGGTTAGGTAGTTGGACTTTATCAAAAATACAACTTCATTAAACGGGGTCATTTATTTAGATTTGAGACACCACATTCATAGAACACATGTAAAAACTGATAAATTGCAAACATAAACAATACAATTATATTTTTAAACAACACAACGGACAAAAACAAAACATTGAGTTTAACGCAAGTACACAGACAAGAAATCTGGGCGATATAGGAAAGTAAAAACAGTTGGTTCGGAACATGTCCATATAGTACAGCTACGTTGCTAAGGTACGCTGCAGCTGCAGGTCAACTCCAACACCTCTGTTCATAAACTCGACTGGCGCGGAGCTACCTAGCCACCACTTAAAACACCACGCTCACAGAACATGTAAACGCCACCTCCTTCCACAGACACAGAGCTGCTTCGATAAACACCTGGGCCCTTCCACACATCAACAGCAAATGTAGCTCTAAATAAAACATGCCAGCTGTTCATTAAAACCTGTGTTCAAGATATTCGAAGAATTAAGGTATTTCGAATTTAACATGCAGGCCGGTTCTTCCGAGAGCTTGACATTGTTCCAGCTGTGAGAACATGACTGGTTTTATTACCCCTTAGTTCTCCGCAACCCCCCTGGAACTGTTCAATCCACTCATATTTAAATTGAGTCTTACATTTCAACGCATAATAGTGACGTATTAAGAGTACATAGTGGAACCGACGTAACGGTACCCTCCCTGTGCAATAACCAATAAGAAGACGCTTGTCCAAAAAGAAGAGAACATTAAATAAAAAAGTATCAAAGCAAGAACAGACAATATTTAAAAAGCGTGCACTTATCCCCCAAGGTTAATGACATCAAAAGCTTGTATTTAAAAATGAAAATTATAGTGGTTGAAAGTTTACCTAAAGAGGAGTTGAAACTTGCATTAATGTGCTGTAAAAGGGGGCGACTTTCATTTAAATCACAGACCTTAGCAGCACGAGGCGGAGGAGCTAGAGACCGAGTCCCGCAATGTGTTGCTAATTTTGATTAAGGCTAGACTTCCTCTCGATGTTCCCGTTCGGAGACTGGTCAGTTTTCCCTTAGAAAAATCTGCCGTGGATTTACGCTTGTTACGCTCAACTTTGTTTATGAATGAAATATAAAAAAAAAAATCCTGTCAC
The DNA here is from genome assembly GCA_036024795.1 of Galaxias rostratus. Classification (NCBI taxonomy): domain Eukaryota; kingdom Metazoa; phylum Chordata; class Actinopteri; order Galaxiiformes; family Galaxiidae; genus Galaxias; species Galaxias rostratus. The sequence continues at coordinate 440 of JAVQJS010114590.1, read as the reverse complement.
TAAGTGACAGATCAAGAGCACTGCCATAATGATCATCATGCTCAAATTACACTTAATTCGTGAATGCAAAGCTTATTACTCAAAAAAGTTTGTGCCACAATATTGCCATTTGTATCTCGTAAATGGTTGATAAAAAGGCACGATTATAATGACCAGTATGACAAATTATAAACAAGAAACCACATTTGAACAAAGTGTAAATGATGCCCAGGGAACAAATTATTAACTGAACCAGAAAAAAGGGTTCACGATTTGAGATCAATTATATTTGTATGTTTTTGATAACTTTTTGTAAAGGGACCACCTTGCCAACATGTACTGTATCTATGCATATTGTGGAAAATATTGTCCGACTGATTTACTAGCAAACTTAACTTATCTTTTGGAGACAAATGTCTTTGTACTGAGATTTCTAATGATTCCATCCAGACATGACAGCT
>JAVQJS010114588.1:0-18068 GCA_036024795.1 Galaxias rostratus | reverse complement strand
ATAATTTATATATTACAAACCGTATCAGGCCACATCCACATTATGTACACATTCCCCAAAGTAAAATACAGAGGGACTTGAAGATTCACTCTTGTTCTTACGCTCTCACAAACACTCTTTCCAGCCAAAGCAAATGTAAAAACCTGCATTGATCTGCATCGAGACGGATTTTAATACGTCATCTCATCCATACGCACAGTACCACTGATGAAGATCCAACATTTTAGAATCGTAAGTGCCTACACAATCATGGGACCTGTCATCTAAAGCAATTTTTTAACTAAAATGCTGTAAGATAGCGATTGGTGTCTACAAAACAAGGGCAAACACTTTTAGCAGCAATTCCAAGGATAGTGAGATTAAGGCACTTGAGCTTTAAAACAATCAGAAGTCAAAAATGACAAATCCAAATGGCGAACCAGGGCTTACATCGAATCAGTAGTTAATAGGAAAGGAGAGACGAAAAACTACAAGTACAAAATAAATAGCTGACATCCAGGAGGTATTAGGAATGGTCATCCTCATCTCGAAGACCCTCACCCACCATTTTTTTAAAGGAGCGATTGATTTTTATGTGAGTCAACACAGGGAGGTTGTATTAAAAAACGTTCCCCGTTTGGTCCTGTGGAATTATAATATTTTAACCTCTTAGCATCTCGCGAATAAGACGCAGTAGTTGATCCTATGACAAGTGCCTGTTCGGTTGTTGCATTTCAACTTGAGTGATTGTTGTTACTTTCTATAGCAGCTTCTGGTTGAGTACCTCCCAGATCATCAGCTTCCTGAACACAGGCATGTGGCACTGCAAAGACAGAAAATTATATTTGGTCAGCCTGTTTATATGTGTGTGGTAAGAGAGAATGTGTTTAAATGGTCATTAAAGATAAGAAATAGGTAATAGGACAAGTGAGTGACGGGACAAGGGAGAGCACCTGTCTAAAGGTAAGAGGTCGTCCTTGGGAGATGTAGTCGGCATATTTACAGGCAAACACTCCACAGTCACTGCCATTTTTCTGCTGTGGAATCTCCTACGCCAAGGGAAAAACAGAAACGTCAATGCAAAAAGTAGCATTTGAATACCAATGCGATAGATACCGACACACTCGAGAAAAGCCACTCCGAGCTAAAAAGGGGGAACTAGGAACTAACGGAAGCTCTCATGCTGCCCACGGTCCACTTGGAGTTGTCAAGATCTCGACCCTTCTTGGCGTTGTGCTCCTCCTTTAGATAGGTCCTGCGGGAAATGTGCACGGAAAGACAGATGAACCAACATACTTCGAGTATCATTTCTTGCTTGGTTAAGAATAGCATTATAGTGTAAGGAGTACCTGCTGTAGGGGAAATGGGAAATTGCGTTACCGTGGCGTTACCATGGTGACCTAGTGACACTCTACTGTAGGGGTTGTGGTGAAATGTGCGGCTGGGCGAGAGGACACTCACAGTAACAGCTGGCAGATGTCGTCGTGCCTCTGACCCATCGAGTCGTAGGACCGCACCGATTTGGATTTGAAATCCACAACCTGCAAGGGAACGGTGTCAGGTCAAGATCCCTCGAAACTGAGGACGGGTTCTGCGATTGGCTGTATTAAAAATGCAACGTATTTAGATGCAATCGCATGCGATTTTGTTGAATTGGCGGTGTGGCAACTGTCTATTGACGAAACCCACTGCATCGTGAGATCACCGCAGGACACGACTCACCGCCAGAGACCAGTGGACGCCCAGATGGAGTGGGACCAGTATGATGTCGTACTGGAAGAGGTCGACGGCCTTGGTCCACCGCTTCACGGCGGCGTGGCCCGCGGCCTGGCCGCCCGCTCTGCCGTGCAGCTTGGCGAAGAAGAAGGTGCTGAAGGAGTAGACCCTCAGTCCCCCTCGCAGGCCGGTGCTGCGCTCCATCACCATGGACAGGTAGAAGTTGATCACCTGGGGAGAATCACAGCCACTTACTGCACTGATTACAAAAGACTTCATGTAGAAACAACACTTCAAACAAAATAAAAATAATAAACTCAGCTTTTTTGATGAGCTGCTAGTCTTACTTTACTTGTAGGACCGCTAGTCTTACCGTTACCATGGATGTGTGTTTATTTGATATGTGTGCTTGTCTCTTTATTCAATATGTTCACTCGACCTTTAATCTGCAGTGTCTGCTTTTTTTTGCTCCAACAAGGTAAATTTCTCCACTGTGAGACGAATGAGGGACATCTGATTCTGATCAGAGACCCATGAGGACAACGGGGAAAATAGGAGAGAGGACCCTGACTAATGAGGAAAAAAGCTTGTATGGGGTTTGTGTGTTCACTCCTCCTTATGGTGCATACCTCATCATTGAGCCAGCTTCCTTCTTGTAGTGTCGCCAGGTCTCTCTGTGCGATTCGTAGCTTGGAGGCGGAGCTCACAATGAGGTTGGGATCTCTCTGACTTAAAGCACGGCTAACTTCCACTGCCATCTCCTGCGAGCGCGCACATACACACGTGTTCAATATGATACTAATAACTATCATTATTATTATGATTAATAATAATAATAATAATAATTCATATTAATATTTCCCCAGACAGGGCTTACAAACGTATCTCTTCTCACCTTGGTTAGTTTGGGGATGTCTTCATCGCTGTGGCGTGTGTGTGTAGTGTATGTCTCAGCCGGAGCATGTGCAAGGTTCCCTTTCTCCACCAGGTTCAGTCGACACGCTACCTCTGCTGAGAGGTCCACTTCGGCTGCCTGCCGTTGCTAACGGGGTAGGCAGATCTTGATGTGAGGAAACATTTGATACGCCACCAGAACGTACCTTTGTCTCGTACTTCTGGACGCGTCGTCGTCCCTTTTCCAAAATACCTGTCCGTGGGGCCACTTACCGCTAGGCTTCTGGCGTGTTGCGTGTCCACGGCTGCGTCGGAGTGTGTCTTGACATGACACACTTCCGCTCGCCTAGAAAGAGAAACATCATGCGACGGGTTTACGAACACATTTCTTCACACTCTCCATTTCCCCTTTCTTTCACAGACACACACAACACTGACCTTTCTTTGACCTGATACGTTGATGAGGGGTCTCTCCACATAAAAATATTTGGGGAAGCTATTCAGGAGACAAAAAAATAAAATCAAATGTAATAGGATTTAGGATGTTCCAGGGATAGCAGAGTTAATTATTAGCCTGAACACCAAATCTATTTATCAATAATACATGGTCGATATTATAACTAATATTCGACTAATAACTAATATTATTATTGTAAATAAAGATGAGGTGCGGAATATAGGCTTTACCTCTATACGAAAAAGCCGTCCTGGGTGTAGACTCCATGGTCCTTCCCAAAAGAGCAGTTCGGGTTGCATCTGGCGGAACTGAAGCCCTAATAGAAACACAGTCGAGACCAAGGCACTGCGTCATGCCCACAACCCAACGGAAAAACTAAACAACACAACTTTTAAAATAGAGTAAGAGTTATTGAACGCTATGGTCAGGTGAAAGTTAGTAGCGAAGGTGAGGCAGCCATTTTAGGTGCACGGGGTAAAGGGGATCTCTACACACTCCTGAGGTTTTGTTTGGGTGAAGGGGAGGGGCTGGCTCCTGCTGTACTTCTCCGACACCATTTCCACCAAGCGTCGGTAGTGCTCCTTGTCACTTTTTTTGATTGACTTGACATAGATAAAAAAAAAACACACAGACACACGACTTACTACGGCAACAGAGGAAAGGCCTAAACAATCGAGTGTTAAAGTCCTCCTGTGTCAATCTCACCTCTTCCACTGTAAGGCAGGGCTTGATCATACGATTTGGTGCAGGTCCATGGTAGGCTGTGTCCAGATTGGGGGAACTGGTTCCTGATTCCACGGAAGCCTTACTGGGCATTAGCTGGAGGCAACGTCTCCCTTGCTTCTCTTTGTCCTTCCCCCACTCTGGTTTTCCCAAAGGAAGCAACGAGCCACTGGAACGAGAGGGGATGTGGCCAGAATTAGGAATTGGACATAGACTGTCAGGTAAATTCTTATAAAGACCCTGCTGTAAACAGTGCAGCAAACAATAGACAGTAGGGCACATACTTGTATTTCCTCAACAAAGGGGGAGAGGAACTTTGGAAAAGATGCAATCGGTCCTTCTCACTCGATCCACTTGCTGCCGGTTTGTCTGGAAAGAGAAGCAAAGTTTCAAGGAATTGAAGGGATAACAAAGAAGAAAGCAAAAATAAACCAAACCATACAACATGTATAACTTTGGAAATGGTTTTTCTTTAGTGTCATAACTGCATACCCATGGTCCAGTCAGAGCTGTTCATCCACGAGGTATGGAGTTCATCTATTCCCATTAGTGTGACAGGCTTTGTCAAAGAAGGAACAGAAGACACTTATTTGAAATATGATTAGGGTCTCACTGGATCAAGAGTACAGTCTGACTCAAAGACAAGCAACCTTTATAGTTTTTAAAGAGCATGTCTGAAGGGCCTCAGACACACACACAAACAATGGATGAATAGACTATATTACCTGGTTTCCGTAGGATCTTTTAATCTCAACTTTTGATGGAAGAGAGCTCCGGAGCTTCAGCAGTCCAGCTACTCCTGCCACCGTTTTCTTCACAAAACTAATGACCACATCTGCATGGAGACACAAAACTTTGAAAAAAAAAAACGCCGATTCAGTTATTTCTGGAGCTCTAAATAAAAATGATTAAGAAATTGTTTACAAACCTCTCCTTCGTCTTTTGACCTCCACCTGCTCGTTCTGGTTAACATTTTCTGCGACATAAACGCTTAAACGGATAGACAGTGAAAAGGTGATTGACATTACATTGCATGTACCTAATATTAAAGACAAGAAAGTTCAACAGATGTATTTACATATGTAATGTAATGAGGTTGCACTTAAAACTACCCGCTAACTGGCTTACGTTTGTTTGACAAAACAAGTAGCTAAGTAAGCTAACTCTTAGCCAACCAGGTCTTTATAATCTGGCAAATTTAAATGAAAACGCATGTTATACTTCTACATATTTAACAACCTCAGTGGTTGGCCAGCTGTTGTTACGTTAGTTAATGTACCTCTGGTAATTCCGTTTGCCCGGTCTACTCTGGTGGTATTCTTGCCGTCGTTCTTCCGCTAGCGCGGGTATATCCCCGGCAACGTTCCTAGGCCACTGAATTGGTGTCTGTCCGGTAATAGGCTCGAAGAGCGAGTATATTCCGTCAACTATCCATCCATACATCCCAGACAAAAAGGAGAGAATAGAAACGCGGTCCTTTACTAAGGCCAGGTCTGTTTCAGAAGCGGTATAGTTGCGAAACAATACTTGGCAACAGCCTGCATTTAGCAGTAGCTAGCAAGCTGGCTAGCTAGCATTGAGTAGAACCTAGCGCGTATGTGTTGTGAGTGTGATGAAGATTAAAATGACGCACACGTTGTCGGTATGGGCGCATGTTTTGTTACTAGGGGAAGAACGGCCGGATTGAAACTAAACGTTCAAAGGAGCAGGATACAGTTGATGGTTTATTGAGTACACCAAAGTGGCTGTGGAGGTCCAGTGTACCTTAGACTACTGACCCTCTTGAAACGGTTGATATTATGTAGTCCCACTGCACTTTGATCACAGATCAATCAGGTTAGTGGGCGTTTTCGGTTTGCACATGGGCCGCACGAAACAGTGTCACTTTCTGGCACACGCAGACAGTTGCGTCTGTGTATGTTGTGTAAAAAAAAAGAGAAAAGCAAAACTCTTAACTTTGCCAGATTAAACTAGTTTCTCAATCACAACGTTGATGAGTGTCAATGCTACGTATATAATTCAAACTTTTTTGACAAAAAGTGAATGACCCAGTACAGGATCTTATTTTTGGGACGCTTCAGTAGACTATCCTTGAATATAGTGAAATCATTGTTTTTCCTCTAGTTTGCCAAGAAACATTAAATGCAGATGGCTCTCTTTCGATATTCTCCGGGACGGAAAAACATAGAAAACGTAATATTGATTCCTCTTCCAGCGAAATAAATCAGTAAATTGCGTTGCATAAGATTCCTTGTAACTATGAGGATGCATGCAAATAGAAAGTACAGCCAACCAAAAAAAAATGTCAAGCTTAAAGTCAATGGGACCACCCATGTCGTGCGTACATGAACTGGAGCATAGTTGGATAAGCACTTCTAATGCGCAGTTGCAAAAAGCTTTCACTGTGTCACAGATCATTTGAAATACCCACCGTGCATCACCAAGCCAAATGTTTCAAACGACGAAGAATAATCTCAGGCTCGCAAATAAAATTATTTATTGATCGTTTTAGAAAAGCTGATGATGTTACAAAATAAACACATGTAACATTGCACATGCACAATGACGATATTGATACTGAAATTCCTGTGCAAATATTTGACATATTCATGTACAATTGATACAATGTTGGCAACAGCAGATATAAAAGGACATGCATGAATGAACATATGAAAAAATACCTTAGTAGAAAAATAGCCAACATTACTTCCCAAAGACATTTTAGTGCAACCTCTGACAAAAAGTATTTTAATAATAATTTATAAGATTCTTTTGGAAAAACACTTGTACAAAATGTATGAAAAACGATTTACATTCTTAAAAATAATCAGATATTCCTTGACATTTGTACTGTGTTCTTTGCTTGTGCGCAATGCATGAGTAGATGGTCTAAATTGACAGTTTAAAGGGCATTGGGTTCAATGGAAAGTTTTCAAGAGCGTTGGTTAAGAAATGTATACGTTCACGAATTCCTTCACCGGTTTGACTTCCTTGAATGAGGGAGTAAGCCAGACGAACCTAAAAAAGAAAAAAAACTTAAAACAATCGCTAAGACCTCATTCTTTTATATATTACAGTTGCACATACACTAAAACATCTGACAGCGAAACGCACTGTTACCCTCCAAACCATGAAGAGATAGAGAAAATATTCCTCCCAGTGTACAGCAATTCAAAGAAACACCCCCACTAAACCATAAAAAGGGACCTGGTGGGTGCACTCCGGTTGCTGATTGGTTGAGTGGGGGACATTAACACTCGCACTCACCTGGACCATTCAGGTAGAGGGGTGACAGGCAGCTCAGATACAGCCACGTCCTGTTCTCTTGCAGCCACTGCTGCCGGTAGCCAATCATATCAGGGGAACAGGTTGCCTGAACGTACAATCTCATATCCTCTCTAGGAGGAAGGGCTAAGTGACGCTTGCTAACTGGTGTGGGAGATGACGGATAAAGACAAAAAGCCAAATGTTCAGTAACAACTTGCCGGTGGATGCAGCATGCATGTAGACTGATTTGCCTGGTTGAGGGGACTACCTGTGGGAGGTCAGGGGGGACGGGGGGGGGGGCGAAGGGCCACTGTGCCATTGTTGTTTGAAGCCAGTGAGCTTATGCAGTTACTTGAACCCCCAGTAGAATCACAACCAGAGCACCGCTAAGTGCAGTCAGTAATAACCTATGTATTTTTCCAATGGTTCAGTGCGAGAGATGTGGACTCCGTATCCTCCAACCTTAGAGCCTACCACCAGGTGTCAATATCGCCTGTATCCATCTCGGCTTCATCCCTAAATAACCTCTGTGCCTTCACCCCGTGGCCTCTCCCACTTTCGGCCCCGTTTCTCCTCACCTGGCACCCTTCCGCCCAGTCGTTGCTGGACCTTCTCGAGATGGTGGATGTAGTTGGTGAGGGACTGCTCGGCATCCTGGGAGGTCCCCGCAGACGTCTCGGGGAGCGCGGCGTGGCTGGACAACGGCCTGAAAGACACGCGGACGCTTCGTGAAACGGACGATTCAATCGTACCACATAGTTATTGATTGATTAATGTTCTGTTTTTGGATGGTAGCCTACATGCTGGGCAGGAGGAACAGCGACTTGATTGGTGGAATCGGGGGTGAGACCGTGTACCTGTGGGCGGGGCTGTTCTCTCGGGACTGAGAGTTGTGATTGGCTCCTGGTTGATGCTGCCTTAGAACCTCCGTCCTGGAACCTGGGAGGGAAACTGTTTGTCAGAGGTATTGCTCACCCTCACCCTCGCACTCGCACTCGCACTCGCGCTCACCTGCAGTGATGCCGTTAACGGTGGTCGATACGGAGACTCCTCTTTTGATTGCCCTTTGCCATTTCCTGGTGAGGAACTTCAGTCTGGAAAACAAGAAAAGGAGGAAATGAGGAAAAATCCTCCCCCCCCCAAAAAATCAAACAAACGCACACACAGACAAGACACACATCGAACCGTGGTGTCCCTGTTCAGCCTCCCACCTCAAGATGGCGACCACTGCTCGTGCGGCGGCGCGGAAGCGGGACAGGGGCTTGGTTCGGGCGCCGAGGGCGGGGGACGGGTGCGCCCCCATGCGGGCGATGAGACACAGCGTGGCCTGCTCACAGTCCTGGAAGCCCCCCAGCAGCAGCAGCAGGTAGCGCTTCTGGTACACCAGAGACTTCCGGAAGCTCTCGGCCCGCAGGTAGCGCTCGTACAGCCGCTGCACCTGGAGACGCACGGAAGAACGTCACTATGTTCCATTACATGGCGTGGCGCGCAAGCACCATTCCCAAACTCAGAACCGTCTAAATATAACCGCGGAGAGCGTGTGTGTCTGAGAATGAACACGTTTCATTTGCGTGTGTCCTCTCACCTTGCCGTGGCTGAGAGTGTCAATTAAGGGCCTGTTCTCTGTTTCCGTGGTAACCTTGGCGAGTTCGCTCTCGGAGCGGCGTAGCTGTCGCTCCACGCAGGAGAGCGCGCGTTTCAGTGTCACCCTCTCTCGGCTAAGCTCAGTGATTCGTTCTGTAAGCTCAGAGTTCTCCTTCAGTAATCTCTCGATCAGCCCAGAGGACGAGGAAGAAGCCTACAGTGAAGAGAGGGAAAAGAAAAAGACAAGAAAGGTCAGAAAGGTCCCTCATCATTCAAAAACACAACAAAAAAATCTCCACAGATAACAGAGAGACGGTCCATCAAAGCCATGGAAGGCATTTGGGTAATCCACCCAGTGAAAGTCTGAGCACCGACCTGATGGTTCTGGAGTGTACCGGTGGACGTTCCCGTCTCGGTGCGGCTGCTGTCCTGCGAGCGCGGCGCGGACCTGGCCCGGTGCTGGCCCGGCGCGGAGCCAGCCAGCCTCTGAGCAGCCATCTCCCTCTCCTCTCTCTCCAGCTCGGCCAGAGTCTTCTGCAGTTCCCGCATACGCTGCTGGTCCTGCTGTCGCAGCAGCTCCAGCTCACACTAGGGGGCAGACGCGAGTCGTTACTAAAGTGCTGACACATGCACTCGCTTCCCCGGGCAGTGTGGTGCACGTGTTGTTGCCCCCCCCGCCCCCCTCGTTCTCTGACTTACCAGGTTGTTGTTGGTCCTTTCGTGTCTTCGCTCCCTTTCCGCCTGCTCCTGTTTCTCCCTCCTCCTCTCCCTTTCCCTCTCCTGCTCCTTTTCCCTCTCGTTCTCCTTCAGCAGCCGCACTTTGTCCTTCAGCTCCTTTAGCTCCGCCCCCTGGCGCCCGCCCTGTTCCCGCTCCGCCTCCAACGCGCGGCTCGCCTCCTGCTTCTGCTCCTTCAGCAGCTCCATGGTGACGCGCAGGCGGGCGGCGGCCTCCTGCTCCCGCTGAGACTCCTCCCTTCGTCTCCTGTCCTCCTCCTCGCCCCGCCTCCTGCTCTGCAGAAGCTCCGCCCTCAGGCGGTCGGTCACCGCGGCGAGCTCCTCCCCCTGCCTCCTCTCTTGCTCCAGCTGGGAGCGCATGTCAGACATGAACTTCCTGTCTCGGGCGGCGTCCGCTTCCTGCCGGCGAGTGAGGTCGTCCAGTTGCCTCGAGGCGTGCTCCCTCCCTTCCTCCAGCTTCCGGTTGGCGTCGGCAACCTGAGCGTGGGCGTCGGCCAGGCGTGACTCTGCGTCGCTCAGTAGCTGCTCCAGTCGGCTCCTCTCCTGCGACTGGAGGTCTTGTTGCCGGGCGGAACGGTGGCGTTCCTCCTCCAGGTCCTCGTGGGCCTCATCGAGGCGCTTCTCCAGCAGCAGGCTGCGAGAGTGCTCTATCTGGAGCTCCCGCCGGAGGTTGCTGCAGGTGACCTTCTCCTGCTCCACCTGGCCCTTCAGGGCCACCGTCTCTGAACTCAGCTGCTCCGATGAAACACGGGCAGCCTGGAAGGAGACAGAGGGAAGAGGGTTAAGGGATAAAACATAAGGATTATCGAGTCCCTGCTCGTGATTTTCACATCCCATTGGTTGTAAACCTTGTGTGACCTATGAGTGAATATCCGTGAGGTTTGCTGATCCCACTGTAAAGTGCGTGAGTTTCCCCTGTCTTTCAAGTCACCTCCCGGCTCTGTTCCTCCTCCCTCATGGCGGCCATTCTGTGTGCTCTCTCCTGCTCGAGTTGTTGCTGGAGTTCTTGGACTCTGGTCTGCTCCCTTCGCAAAACCTCTTCACACTCTCCCACTGCAAGGCTGAAAAAAACAGAGAATATTTAACACACACATCCGTGTAAAATCAAGCAATGTTACGAATGATGTAGTCTCAACACCCCAATGTGATGTTAAAGTCTATATTGTGGGAGCTGGAGTTCATTTGAGTGAGTGTCTTCGAAGCGTTTGCAGTTGAGGATGTTTGAGAGGTTCCCTGTGTTTGTACCTGAGCGTTTGCATCTTGTCTTGCTGCTCCTGTTGAGCCTGGTGGGCGGAGTTTAGCTGTTCCCTGCTCTGCTCTAGCTCCACCCTCCGCTGTGATTCTCCCTGTCCGTCAACCTGGGACCACTCTCCCCGCCAATCGCTTTCACCTCTGCTGTCGGCCTGGAGATAGTAAAGGAGGTTCAGCGCGCACACACACACACGACATACAACGTCCACTCACAGTATTTGTGAAGTCCACCACCATTTGCCGAGTGCTTTATTCAACTTGATTACCCGTGTGTCTCGTTGTGCCATCCTGCAGAGTAACTCTCGCAGGGCGACTACCGTTTCCTGCAGGGCTCTCTTTTCCTGGTGCCAGCTCATCGGAGGAACGGAAGCGGACTTCCCCGCCTGGTCCAACGTCACGCCGTCCCCGTCCGATGGGTTTTGATCCGGTGGCGGAGCTTTGGAGTGGGGGACGTTATGACGCCGGTGGGAGAGGGCCAGGATCCGGCAGCTTTCCTGATACACCCTCTTCAGCAGGTCCTGGAGGAACGAGCAAACGCACATGTGCAGTTCATTTAGTTGACGTGTGTGTGTGTGTGTGTGTGTGTGTGTGGGGGGGGGGGCTTACCTGGAGCTCAGGAGACAGCAGCTCGTCGCTGTAGCTCATGCTTCCGGCAGCGCTGTCCGTGTTGGCCGTGGGGTTCATCCCCCTGCAGCGAAGGTACTCGATGAACTGGGCGTCCAGCCGCTCGGTCTGCTCCAGCTCTGCCCTCAGTCTCACTCCCAGCTCGGAGCTCACGTCTGCACACAAGGCACACGCACGGGGATTAGCCACGCCGCGTTCGGCGCGCAAACACGCAGACGTTACGGACACGTCCGCGCCGGCACACGGGAACGGCTGTCACTCACTGCTGCCGTAGCCGTCGCTGGCCCACTCCGGTGCCGACAGAGATGACGTGGAGCCTAGCGGAGAGGACGGGGCTGTCAGCTCCACGTTGTCCAGCTCATGCACCTGTAAGGCACATAGAGCAAATTATTTTTAATGGAAACACGAGATGAACTGGCTAACTTGTCAACACTGCATCATCAAAAATATATAGGGAAAAAAGAGGACAACACAAAGAAACGGACAGAACTCTGGCCCCCATTGATAGCGCACCTTGTCAACGTCTAGCGAGTCGAGCATGGACAGGTTGTCGGAGGCCGAGACCGAGCCTGGGGAGCGGGTGCTGCGGCTGGCTGGCTCCGGGGTGATGGTCCTGGAGCGAGACGCCTCTGTGGTGCCCCGGGCGGTGGCCTTGGTGTGTGGAAGCTCCAAACCCGTGCTGTTGAGAGCACTCAGCGTTGAGAGGCGGGAGCTGTGCATGACCGAGGTGTGGAACCCCTCTCGTAGTCTATCCTCGGAACACTCCAGTCTTCGCAGAACCTCCGGGGAACTCAGAGAGGCCTCGCCGTGAGAGACGCACACGCCTTCCTCAAAGGCCCTGGGACATACACCTGGAACAAAGAAAAATAAAGAAATCAACACAAACAAATGCCACAAGGTTAAATTCTGCTGCACTGTGAGTGTTGGTGAAAGCATGCGTTTGAGAGCCTGTGTGTCCTTACCCTTCTGTAAAACTCCCTGACCGTTTAGAGGCGTGTGCTGTTGGTTGCAGCGCTGTCGAAGGTGCAGCAGTTCTCTCTGCTGATAGGCCAGCTCCTCCTCCTGCACGGCTAGGTCTTCCTGCAAGCCACGAAGCTCCGCCTTCAGATGCTTGTTATTGTTCTCTAGATCAGCAAGGGCACGATCTTTGCTCTGGCGAGGGTGAAGCACGAATCGTTAGGAGTCAGCGTGATTTTCATGAAGAATAATAGTGTTAAACACGTGCGATGGGTTTTAAAGTACCTGTCCTTCCTCCAGTAGCTTCTCCGCTCTTTCAGTGCTGTTGCTAAGCCCCTCCTTCACAGCAGCTAACTCCGCCCTCAGGGCCTGATGCTCCGCCCCGAGACGTGCTAGCTCCGCCTCCCTCTGTCTGAGGGCAGAGTCTGCCTTGGCCAGCGTCACTTCTGCATGAGTCTGGAACAGAAAGGACACGCGTTTCTCACTCTGTTTGTTCTGTATCTATGAAGTAACACAGTGTTTTTGTTTTCTTTGCCACACATAACGGGACCCTCCTGATGAATCCGGTTCAAACTCAATTTGAAAAAACAAACAAACAGAAAGTTCATCTTTCTCTGGCTCCAGGCATTGCACAACAACATCATCAAGCTGTTCGCTCAGGAGGCAAACCGGAACAGACAGGAGCAACTTGCGTTCTGTCTTGCCTCCAGCTAAATGTAATCTTTCCCCACTGCTGCTTATGTAGGCAACCACAATATAACTCGAGTCAGTCAAAAGACGGAACAAAACATTCTAAGAATAGCCGACGCTCTGCTCCGTCTCCCGTCGAGAAACCACACGCTGTACTCCCCAACAATCTCTCGACTTTTCTCTCGAACCCCAGCCACTTTCAAACCTTACCCCATCACCACAGCACTGTGCTCCGAGATGAAAACCATAAACGACTGTATTGGAGCACAACCGTCACTCACAGTTTGCCTCCTGACTTCCTCTTTCTGTACGAGGTCTCCGCCTCTGAGTGAGTGAGATTCTGCTGCCCGAGTGACACAACACAACACAACCCCCATCCCAGCCTCCCTCCCACCCTTCTAACTACGTGCAGATGTGGTTCAGTGTGCCACGGCTGCAGCTGCTGCTGGTGATACCGACGCCGCTGCACACTTTGCGTCCTTCCTAGCAGCGCAGTTACACTCCCAAAAAAATGACACTCTTTCCAACCCGTTGATCTGTCACGTCGGATCACAATCGGTGCTCTATAAAGCGTGTCATGGGTCTTATTTTACCCCGTTTACCCTAACAGCTGATCGCCACAGGCATGGCACAGGTATGCTTCAAGCGTTTGTTTTTCTTTCGCGGTCCACTCACCAGCACTTCCTTCTGGGCCTCTTCTTGGTTGGCTCCCTTGTTTCCTAGGCGGCCGAGTTCCTGGAGGCGTGCCCCGAGTGACGTCACTTCCTGGCGGAGGCGCTCTATTTCCTCCTGGAGCTGCCGCTCTCGCTTTCTCAGCGCGTTTCGTTCCGCGAACAGCTCTTGCTTGACGGTTTCCATGGCGGCGACCTCTTCCCTGCCCTCCGCCACCAGCGTTTCCATGGCGAGCAGCTCCGACTTGGCCTCCTGGACCTGCCTCTGCAGGGTGAGGCTGGACTCTCGAAGGGCCTCCGTCTCTCTTGCCCTCTCCTCCTCCTTCACCCGGAGGGCCGCTATCAGAGTGATGTTCTTCTTCTCCTTCCCCTGCAGGTCCTGGACCAGGGAGTCTAGTTGGGTCTTTTCCTCACGCATGGCGCTCAGCTCCTGGGCTTGGGCCTGCCAGCGTAGCCTCTCCTCCTTTAACCCTGCTATCTTGCCCTCCTCCTCCTCCTCCTCCTGCTGCTGCTGCTGCTGCTCCTCCTCCTCCTCAGTCCCGGCTTTGAGCTCCTCTAGCTCGGCCTCCTTTAGGGAGAGCTGACCCCGGAGCGCCTCCGCTTTCTCCCTCTCCTCCCTCAGCCTCGTGGCCAGCTCCTCTCCGTGCGCCCCGTACTCCCGCTCCTGGGTGAGCAGCAGCCTCTCCATGGCCTCCTTCTCCGCCGCCGTCACCTCCAGCTGGCTCTGCAGGGCCTCCAGGCGGGCGCGGAGGGCGCGGGTGGCGGTGGAGTGGGTGAGGCGGAGCTCCTGTTTCAGGCTGTCCGGCCCCCCTCCCCTCTCCCTGCGTCGGCCCGGCTGGAGGAAGGGCTCGGGGCTGGGCGTCAGCGAGGGGTTCACGCTGTCGCCGTCCTGGGAGTCGCTGACCTCGTGCAGGGCGGGGCCCAGGGTGGCAAGCTCGGCCTGCAGGGTGCTGATGACCTCATGCAGTCGCTCCTCCTCCACCTGCTTGTCCTGGCGCAGCCTGATGATGTCACAGTGGAGGTGCTCCACCTGAGAGCGCAGGTCTTCCAGTTCGGCTTCGACCACCTGGAGAGTCATTTACATTAATAGAAGTGAACAAAACAAACTAATTTAGTAAATGGGCCCCTTGAAGAAAACAACGTGTGTGTGTGTGTGTGTGTGTGTGTGTGTGTGTGTGTGTTGACCTGGTTGTCCCTGGTGTTCTCCATTTCCTGCCGTAGGCGCTGGACTTCCTGGTTGAGGTGGTCGATCTCATGGTTCTTATCTTGGAGGAGAGCTGAGGAGAGGCTCTCCTCCTCCTCACCATCATCCTCCTCATCTCGTCTCTCCCGTTCCACTTCCCTCTCTTCCTGGCATATGGTGAGGGTAGAGACATTTTCCTACAAGTAGGAGAGATTCACAAAAAATAAAGAAAAAATGCTCTTCAAAACACTTTGAAACTGCCACTGGTGAGAAACCAGCGCTCAGTGTGTAAACCGAGGGGCCGTTAACAAGGAGACCTACCTTGAGGGTGGTGATCTGGTCTTGTAGCTGGCTGACGTGCGCTGCGTGCTGACTGCTCATCTGCTCCAGTTGCAGTGTCAGGTGTTTCAGTTCTGCCTCTTTGAGGGTCAAGTCGCTTTGGACTTTCTCCAGTTGGTCACAAAGAGTCTCCACCTGTAACACACAAACCAATTTTAAAAAAGTTTAATACATATACAAATAAAATAAATAAAAACTTTAATACATCTACAGCTGAAAATATATACGTTTGATAAAAAGGTGATATTTAGGAGAGCCTGGTGGTAAAGTTCTGTAGTATTATTTTGTTCACACACTGCACTTAGACAACCCGACCACTAGGTGGCACCACATCCGTTATCCTAAACGTTCTGTCCCCAGAAAAATCACAGCACACCAAATGATCAAATCAAGGTGTAACCAAACTGGCCTGCTGCTCTTTGCCCTTCAAGCTCTGCTGGGCGGCGTCCAGGAGCTCTCTGAGCTGCTGGGTGGCATCAGGGGTGTTGCTGTGGTAACGGTGTCTGGTCTCGTCCAGTTTGGACTGAAGAGCAGAGATCTGAAGCCTGCTGGACAACTGTTGCTGTTCCAATACCTGCTTATCCTGAAAGTTAGTGAAAAAGGTGGTTTGTAATAAAAAATAAAAAAAATCATAGATTTAGTTCAAAGAGTCTGTGCTAGCTTTGTTAATGAATGGACTTTTGATTTATTATTACCTCATTTTAGTACGTTTGTGTTAGTAATGCCAATACCTGGAGGAGCTCCTGTTCTCTCTGCGTCACTCTATGCAGCTCTTGTTCAAGCTGACTGACAGTTTGGCTGTTCTCCGAGCTGCTAAGCAATGCCTGCTCAAGTTCTCTGATTCGCCCAGCCAGCTTGTCAATCTCCTCGTTGCGCTCGACAACGTCACACTGGGCTTGCTGATTGGCTTCCAGCAGGGAGGCGTGGTCTTCCATCTTGTCTCTGATGAGTGCCTGGAGGTTCTCCACCTGAGGGAGGGAACGCAGGACGCCATTATGGATTTCAAAATTCACAAAGGAACCGGAGCGCACAACTTTAGAAAACGTTCTAAAAGGATTTTATATAAGCACTGTAATTGGCAGCTTATGAAGCCGTTCCAGAACTGCAACAAACACTACTGGATTTCCGACGCCATGCCGTGAAATAAGGAAACGGAGACGGGAACTAACAGATGAAAGCAAGGATAAGACAAGGGGAATAAAAAATAGGTATGAGCTAGACGGGACTGTTGAAGGGGTACAAATAAAGGAACGAGACGAGGGGGTTGGAGGGGGGGTTAAAAGCTGGATGAAAAGATGGAAAAGAGGAGGACAAACATGGCCCCTAGGAAGCTTTGCTCTGGCTAAACCACAACTTCCACGGGAGGACCCCAGACAGAGACACGCCATGCACGCACGGTAAGTAGGGGGGAAGGGGCTAGGACTACAGTCGGATTCCATACCTGCAGAACCAATTCCTCAATCTACAGCATTCCATTAAGACAAAGAGCAAAAACAAACGTCAGGTTCATTCATTGACAAGCATCATAACAAACACGTCATTTATTTGACACGTCAGACGGCTGTTAACGCAGAAAAACATGCCGTCAACAACCTCAAGCTTGCCATAGCAAAAAAAAAAAAAAAAAAAAAAAATTATATAAATTCACAATAATTGATATATATGTTTTATAAATACATGTATTAATCAATGAAAGGAACATATTGAAAGTGCAGCACGTCGTCGTGAGTTGGGAGTCCTACCCTCTGCCCCTTATTGTCCCCCATGGCATGCCCTCTGGACGTCTGTCTCAGCTGGGCCTCCAGCCTGTGGATCTCCTGCTGGAACTCATCCCTCTCGTGCTCGCGTTCCACTGCCTGCTCCTGTGCACAGAGCCCCCGCATCAGTGTGTGTGTGTGTATATAACCTCAGGTCCACTGCCTAAAGTGCTTGTGTCCTGGGCTCCCTAAGGCGTGTGATGGCGTCTCCCGACTCACGTCGATAAACTGTCGGTTGTGCTTGAGCTGCTTCTCCAGCGCCTGGACCTGCTGGCCCAGGTCTTCGGTGTAGGCCCGGTGCTCCATCTCAGCTTCCTGGACCTTGGTCTCCTGCTCCTCCAGCTCCGTCTCCAGAGCCTTGAGGCGGAGGGACAGGGAGCTGTAGTCCTTCTCCGCCTGCCTCTGCACGTCCAGCCGCTCCTGGGCCAGCCGGTCCGTCTCCGCCAGGAGGCCTGGAATGAAGGAAGGAAGGAAGGAAAGACAGGCGGGAAGGTAGATCATTAAGAGACTGGAGGAGAAAAGGCAAATTACCCAGAAACACTCAATCAATCACAATCAAGAAAATAAAAACACTCACAAAACAGTTATAATACAGTAATAGTATTATTTTCTCCAGGACCCAAATCAAATGTACAAATTCATAGCCAACAAAAAACAGAGGTAAACAAACACATCCAAGCAGTGTAACCTCTGTTCAGACCGCTCCGACTTTTGAGGGCACATCGTCTTAACTCACACTCCACTACAAAAATCTCACAAAATCAGCACATGGACCTTTGCCACAGAGACCAGGCAAAAGTATAAGGAAAAACATCCACCGCAAACGCAATCTGGTCTCTTTACAGAGTCGCACACACCTCAAAATCAAACATCTGACCCACAAACCTGTGTCACCTTCTACACTCAGGCTGCAGCCTACAGGGGAGAAACACACACCTGATCACAGAGAACACACGATAACAGCAAGTACAGTACATCTGCGCACTGAAGATACACTCTCCACACACACCTCTTTCTGGCGTTCCCTCACCTTTCTCCCTCTGCGCACTGAAGATACACTCCACACTCCTCACACACACACACACACACACCTCTCTTTCTGGCGTTCCCTTAACTTTCTCCATCTGTGCACTGAAGATACACTCTCTACACACACACACACACACACACACACACACACACACACACACACACACACACACACACACACACACACACACACACACACACACACACACACA
>JAVQJS010114545.1:0-12744 GCA_036024795.1 Galaxias rostratus | reverse complement strand
CCCACTCCGATAGATCGTGTGTGATGGTGTTCTCTTTTTCTCACACACACACACACACACACACACACACACACACACACACACACACACACACACACACACACACACACACACACCAGGCGGCCAGCCAAACACAGAGGTGGGCAGCCTGTTGTAGTCGTTGGACGGTGAGCTCACATGGAAGTCAGTGGGGTTGCGTCCAATCTGGTTAACGTTGGGCAGGGAGCCCCCGTAGTATGGACCCTGGGTTCTGGCCAAGCGCACCCTCTGGGCCTGGATCTAAACACACCACAACCATCACTCATTATCACCATTACTAACAGTTCCACGCATTTAGAGTATTCATATATGCTCTTATTACTATTATTAATATACACGGTTGTTTTTGTCATTATTATTAAATAAAATATATTATTATCTAATTATTAGTACGTGGTTGTTTTATAATAACAATAATATTGTTGCTTGCATGACATGACATACTGCTGTGACAGGATTGCTAAATTGTTTGATAAAGCTGTTATTCCAAACAAACAACAACAGCATAAAGAAAAACCTCCTTCTGCTGAGCAACAAAGAAACAGAGTGTGAAGAAGCTGTGGACAGAAACAGAGTGTGAAGAAGCTGTGGACAGAAACAGAGAATATAGAAGCTGTAGACAGAAACAGAGAGTGAAGAAGCTGTAGACAGTAACAGAGCGTGAAGAAGCTGTGGACAGAAAC
The DNA here is from genome assembly GCA_036024795.1 of Galaxias rostratus. Classification (NCBI taxonomy): domain Eukaryota; kingdom Metazoa; phylum Chordata; class Actinopteri; order Galaxiiformes; family Galaxiidae; genus Galaxias; species Galaxias rostratus. Next base: position 12,022 of record JAVQJS010114545.1, on the reverse strand, counting down.
AGAGAATATAGAAGCTGTAGAGAGAAACAGAGACTATAGAAGCTGTAGACAGAAACAGAGAGTATAGAAGCTGTGGACAGGAACAGAGAGTATAGAAGCTGTAGACTGAAACAGAGAGTATAGAAGCTGTAGACAGTAACAGAGCGTGAAGAAGCTGTGGACAGAAACAGAGAATATAGAAGCTGTAGACAGAAACAGAGAGCATAGAAGCTGTAGAGAGAAACAGAGGCTATAGAAGCTGTAGACAGAAACAGAGAGTGAAGAAGCTGCAGACAGAAACAGAGAGTTGAAATGGGGAGAATAGAAAAAGCACTAAAGTGCTGACACAGACAGCAAACACCAACACCACAATAGACAGAAAGATCTTGTGGTCTGACAAGGCTGCCTTCACCAGTGTCCTTTATAACAGTCACTGGTAAACTACCGTCAAAGGTTTGGAGCGCTAAAGTACACACAGTCTGGAGTGAATGACAGTCAGCTGTCTGACAGAAAGGGCAGCGGATTGAGAAGAACAATCAGTTGAATTCACAGGCAAAACCATCCGTCTCTGGTGAAACCAGACCACCCCTCTCCAGACCCCTTTTGGACTTAAGTTAAGTGGACTCGTTCCATCAATGTTTGTATGCACACACACACACACACACACACACACACAAATGTATTAAGGAGAAGGCGGTAAAAGTCTTGACGATGTTCCCAGAAGACTGTAGTGCCTGCGGCTGCAGAGGACATGGGTGAATGAGAAGTGATGTGTGAGTGTAAATAAAAAGTTAGGGGGTGTGAGTCATTGAAGAAATGGAGTCCACACAGCCAGAAGGGCTCTGCCAACAACGCAATTTATAGGAGTATGAGTTTGGCCCCTTCTCTACATTAACCTATGCTTCTCTCAGTTCCCCGCAGTCAGCATAGTATACCTCCTCACGAGCTCGACGAATACATCCAAGTACTAACACTCCCATTGTTGTAACATAAACAAACAATAGGTTAACAAGCTAAGATGCAAATTACGTTACTAAACGTTATCCAATGCTATGTTGCTCATATTAGAATTTACATTCTCCACAGACTCTTGATTTGAGATGGATTGCTATTGTTTCGAGGGCGGGTAGGTCGACAAGACAGTGTCGCACTGCAAGATAGCTATTAAACATAATTCGCAAACATATTAGTTAGATTACACAATAATGTACATTGAACTGACTTAGTTGAGATGCTAAGTTACGTTTCCGAAAGAAACTTCATGCAGAAGTGGAGTGTGTGCAAACGAGCCGTTTTACTGTCAAGTTTGTTGTTGAGATAAAGTTAGTCCAATTAGTTGTAGTATATTTTGTGTTGGATCACAACGGGTTAATTGTATACTGTATGATAATACAAGCTTAGCTAGAAAGTAAGCGTCGCTGGCAACGTTTTCGTAAATTAGTGTAACGTTAGCGTTTGCATGGTTAGCTAAATTAAGGCTAGTAAGGCAAGCAAATAAAGATGTTCAGTTCACGGCTCAAGCACTATGTCTATGATTTGCCTCCCGATGTTCAAACAAGAGCTTGCTAACTTCCCTGGCTAGCTAGTCGCAATACTAGCTAGCTAAAAGGCAGACGTTACAATACTCGTTTTATTTTAAACTCAGTCACAACGTTACACTAACCAGATAGTTAGCACAAACAAGTCACCTGTACACGTTTTCATGAACTATAACCACTTTAAATGTAAAAAAAATAAAAAAAAGGTTGTTAACCATTTAACGATAGCAGGCATATCAAGAAAGCAGCGGTTAAAATAAAGCTTTTACGTGTGGTATTTCTATTGGCAAAGTAAGACCTTATTAAATATCGGATTCAACTTCTACTAGTACCTATCACAATGTATGCTTTCTAACTTCAGTATTGCGCAAGAAAACATTTTAGAAATAGGTCAAAAAAACAATACTATGGCCAACGTCATTATGTCAACACAACCGGTAGATTGTGGTATAGCAAACTTTAGCTAGCTATATGTTAGCCAACGTTACTTTTCTGTCAATGACAAGCCCCAGGCCTGTCTTCCTCAGACAGTAGTAATACTACCAGCAGCAGGCTAGCTAACGTTACTCCTCCTATCTCTCTATCCGCGATCTTACCCTGGTCGAAGTGATATCCATCATAACCTCTTGAAAAGCGGCAGTTTCTTCTGCCTGACGTTGTGTGTGGAGAGCTATCTTCTCACTAAACTTACGAGGGTTTGAAGCCCCGGACCCGGTACCCGAACTGGGACCTGGTCCGGGTCCACACCCGCCTGCACCATTCGCAGACATCTTCCAACGAACGGGCCACTTCTCGTCTTCAGGCAGTGGAATAATCTGTGGGTGGGTGGTGGTGCTGCTGGAAGGGAGAAAATAGGGTGCGCCCTCTGCGGGTAGACTACAGTAGTACACTAACTATCAATGTTTACTTGCATTAGGCTTACTGCCTTCGTCTCCCCAGCTCAACAGAAATTCAATGTAATGAAAAAGTTATATTAAGAACGTCCTTTAAAGCTTTTATGATTGGATTGGGTGGAAATTATGCCGGGCTTCCTCCTTAAATCAACATTGAAAGTCCATTTCAGGGTCCGGCGCATTTTCAAAGTCCAAGTTCCCGTCTTTTCTCATTAATGGATAAACTATGTGGACGAATGTGCATGATTACAAGGCCAGTGTATTCAGCCCATTTTCAATCACCATTTATTAATTCGTAGCGAAAGCTTTATTATTTAACATAAAAATACATAATTGTACATAATGTATGCGATGTCCTTTGCAGCAGCGCAAATACTGGACCGGCAAGTTCCGGAGCTGCAGTCGGTCAGTTGTTTGTTTAGTCAGTCACCGAAAACACGTCCACACAAAGATCGTGGTAGGCATCTGGAATAGTGTCCTCTAGTGGCGAGATACATGAATACATTACCGTTGACCTTAAACACGGCCCATTGGTCACACGTGTTGCGTTACATACGGCCTATATACAAATAAAGAAATTATCATAGAATCCAGCGGGTCGTTGTCATTTTGGTACATATTACATTAGGTCAAAACCTAATTGTTCTGAGTGAATAAAAAGAATAGACCCTATGGAAGGCTGGAAAAATGCATGCCTTATTTTTCTCCTCAACGAGTAGCCCCACCCTGCCACATGGTCCAGCCCCTCGATGAGTTCACTTCAGGTGATCTGCATAGTAAAAGTCTTCTAAAAAATGTCTGTGAGAAATAAATGGCTGACCTGCTACTATCTGTAAATTGGAGTTATATTCTGCTCCTTGCCGATTTTTTTTAATTTACGTAATATGCATAATATATATTTCTATATTTTGTATGGACTATGAAGACTTTTTACCAGCATGTATGGAATAATTTCAGGTCAGAAAATGTACCAAACATTGATGTATCAAACGTGGGTTATAGTGGTAACTATAATGGCAATAAAACTCAAATCAAATAAGAAAATGAAATGCTACTAAACAAAAAACAATTTTCACACAGAGGATGATCTACCATTAAATAAAATCATTTAAAAAAATATATAAATTATGTTTGATAGGGTTAAGTTAAAAGAATATCTGGCTACTTTCCCACCCCTTGGCTTTCTTTCCCAGCACCCTCTCTGCCCTCCTGTGGAGAATTGAAAAAGAGGGCAGATGGCCCGCAGCCAATGGTTGTTCAGTTCGACCAGTGGAACAGAGTGGTTGTAGTTGGTTCAAGTGTTGCATCTCTGTTCTGAGTGGACTCTGTGTTGGTGTAAGGGCTCAGCGGTCCGCTGCCCTACACTATATCCCTATGCTTATGCCCTATTCTCTGTTGTCGGCTCCAGAGGCTAAGAGAGGGGAGGAGTCACAGGTGTCCCTCAGTACGACAGGCACTGGTGTTCCCACTCCTAGGGAAAGGGAAAGAGGGCAAGTTAAAATCCAGGCTTTAGCATGATGGCGTGTCTCCTACTCCTGCCTGTAGGCCTCTGAAGCAGACTGCAGATGGCGCCGTGCACGACACAACCCAGACACTAGCTCCCTCGTCCAATCAGATCCCCTCCATCCATCCATCCATCATGTCATATTAACCAACCGCCGCAGCTCACCTCCTTACCTATATATACATATAGGTATGTATACCGGTACCAGTCTCCGTCCATCCATCCATCCAGTATCCGCGGCTTATCCGAGGCCGGGTCTCGTTGGCAGCAGGCTCAGCAGTGTATTCCAGCCGTCCCTAACCCCAGCAACGCTGTCTAGATCTTCCTGGAGGATGTGTGTGTTAGCCAGTTAATACCAAATGGTTTTTTTTTGTTCCCTTAACCTCTCTCTTCTAGGGCCTCAGACACTACCACTGGTCCTCAGACCCCTCCTCCTGTCCCCCAGTCCCCCAGTATTGGCTCTGGTGGTCAGCCAATGCAAACCGAGGTCCCTTAACAAACAAGTGCACCGACATCTTTTCAACTCTAGAAGGTGGTATGCAACAATCTCTCAGGAATTTTTCCTTCTTATTTTTATTCTGGTATTGCTTTTTGCTTTTTCAATTTTATAAAATGTACTGTGATATTCATCTATCAAACTTAATTTGAAAAGTAGTCTGGGAAATTTTAAGAGCACACTTCCAACACATTTTTTTCACTTTTGTATTTGTGGTACCTTTTGCTATTATGCCCAAGATCTGTTGTTAGGTACTGTTATCTGGTGCTATGAATTGGGGTTGTGTAGTGTTAAGCTGCACAGTGCACTCTTGTTCTGTGGTATTTGTGAATGGTTAGGGCGAGCTTGTGGACTACTGCAGTGTCTCCTGGGACCTCGGAGGGCGTTTCTCTGCTGCAGCAGCGGTGCCTCCTGTCACCACCAATCAAATTCGCTTCACAGATCAAATCACCGTGGAGACCGAGACGTTGTGGTGACAGGGACAAGGCAGCGCGTAGAACCGAGGTTATGTAGAAATAGAGAATACAGAGACAGCACCAGAACCTGGAGGGGGAAGTCAGGCCGGTCCAAAGCCTTTTTGATACAAACGAAATCATATCTTTGATTTTATATATCGGTGTATTCCATTATGTTAAGTCGATAGAGATAAATGCATACCAAACCAAGTAAAAGGTCAAATAAGTCAAAGTAAAAGCCTCGGACAGGTCGAGTAAAATAACGTGTGAGTAAAGAAAAAGTACGTCGCTCAAATGTGTTTTCTAGAGAGTGGAGAACGTTTCTACTGTTACATTTTAGTTTCAGTTTAAACCACTTAAGTGTACAACAATTGTTATAACCAATGGCCTATTTTTGTCCGCATTTAAAAGGTCTTGCGATGAAGTTATTTTTCAGATAGGAAGGAAGGAAAAGGAAGAATTGCCTACATGCCTGCTAAAATGTTCGGGTTGTCTTTATAGTGGGATCATAATTAAGACATAACAGCCTAACCTTCTGAACAAACATGTGTCACTGACTGTAGAATAGCCTGATGGCTCTGGTCCGCTTGATGTTCTTTGTGGGCGATTGGATGCCGAGGTTTGGGAGACGGATAGGCATGGAATGCCGTGCTTCTTTGAGGAGAATGCGGTCGATAATGGTCTGGGCCCTTTGATTTGACGTCGGGGTTTTTATTTTAGAATGAACCAGAAAACTCGCCTGGTGTCTTGACAGCGTGACCACCCAGTTCATAGGCTTTTCAACAGGTTTGTTATAGACTGTAATTCGTTAACAGCAACACCTGGCAAATCGAATACCCTGCGTCTTTTAAAGCCCTTTCTAAGGTCCGCTACCATTCTAATTGATTGACAGCATCGTTATTACCTTCAAGCGCACATCTGTGTGTTGCTCCTAATAGGAGGCTGCTGGTCGTAAGAGAGCCTGAGAGATTTCAGAGGAATGAGGGTGTCCGCAGAGAAAGCCTTGCCATCTGCTCAACGAACTGGAACACATTTCTTTGGGGAAATATTCCTTAAAAGAAATGGAGTGGGGAGATTTCTGAATTTAAAACTAGTGAGTTGACACTGAAGGATTTTTAAAGGATTTGGTCTTTGAACCAAATCTTTGCTCTTTGTTAAAAAAAATATTTTCAAAAATCGTGTTTGAGGTTATGAAGAGGTTTGATGTGTTATCATGTGTGACATTGATTAAGGTGAATTGAATATTAGCTGGTATGCCAGGTTGTCAACATAGATAGCGTCAAGCTGTATTACATCACCAACTGTGGCCAGACAGAAAATAATCATAATAATAGTAATAACAATAATAATAATAATAAAAAAATGTATTTTCTATTTTGATAGTGCTTTTCTAACAGCAAAATGTCGCTTTAACAGCAATGATAACATGCCTACAATAAACAATGAGACAGAAATAGTATAACAGACAGACAATAAGAAAAGTTCAACTATTTTTTAGCAATTGGATAGTATCAATGAAAGAGAGGGACCGGGGACACGAGTTAATTAGGGTACGCCAGGTTGAAAAGATGAGCTTCTAGGTGGGTTTGAAAGGTTAATAGAGAGTGGTAATTATGAATGAGAAGAGGGAGAGAATTCCATAATTTAGGTGCTGCCCTAGAAAACGCACTTTCCTCCAAATCCCTCTGAATGATCAGTTAGTAATCTGCAGGTCGGGTTGGAGCGGTTCAGTAAGGTAGGGCCGATTGATGTAAAGCTCTGTCGGTGAGGAGAGGGATGTTTGATAATATTCATAACTCAACGTGGACATAATCCAATAGACGCAACTGGCCTTCTTCAAACTATCTCTTCATTTCCTGTTCGTTTTTCCTTTGCCGTTCTTCTTTCAATACTTCATGAACTGCCAGAGGCCAGAGTTAAATTTGAGAATGGATGGTTTTAATCAAGACCAACGATCCATGTAACATTGTTCTAGACGGACTCGCACCGACCCGGTACGGAGGTGTCGTCCGGCGTTGGAGATCACAGCTTTGCCGGTACCCCGGTTCCATCTGCATGTGGGCTCCACACAGAGATCCTGGTCTCCCGTCCTATTTATAGACCTTATGAATCATTGATGCTCTTCCTGGTTTGGATTTGGACGAGGAGAGAGAGCGATGGCCCTCTTTGAATGATCCAGACAACAGAGAGAGACATGGGAGAACCATTAAGCTGTCACTTTGCCTCAGCGGGCCCCCGGGTCAGACACTGCCTGGATGAGGGAGGGGGTCCACAGCACTGTGACGGTAAACGGGGGGAGGGGAGGGGGGCGGGGCAGGGGGAGGGGCAGGGGGAGGGGCAGGGGGAGGGGTCCACAGCACTGTGATGGGGAGCGGGGAGGGGCAGGGGGAGGGGCTTGTTGGAGCTACACCACCTGGGTCACACGAAGGCACTAGACTGAGTCTTTATGGGGAAGAAAGTGCCGACACTAATTGTTGTTAAAGTAATGCCACGGTGATCGCCTGTTTAGCAGGCGTCGGTTCTGTATTGGAAACGGTCAGCGTTTTTCTTTTCTCTAAAGCACCGCGGCACACAATCCCGTCGGCTTTAGTTGATCTCTCTATTACAGTGCATCGATTAAAGGGGCGGCTCACTGCCTGGCTTTCTATCACCATTGAAGTGGGTGTTCCAGACGGGTTTACTGCTTTAATGGCTGCCTCACAGCTCCACACACACCGCCTCCATCTTGACGTCCTGGGCGAGCCCCCCTTAAACACACGCTAACACACTGTGTTGTCCCGTGAATAAAAACATATCCGTCTAGACCGTCTCTGGATGAGCAGCAGCCATTTTATCTCTTGTTTTCTTCTTCTTTAATTGTTTTATCATCGAGCTGCCTGAGTTCAACGCCAACCCTGGAACACTGAACTCACTTTCCTGTCTCTTTCTTTAGTAATGTCATGATACAGCGCGCTGACCAGGGCCATTTCTTAGAACTGTGCTCGCCTTCAGAAAGCAATCAAAACATAACAAAACACCGAAGAATAATGTTTCCCTTTCCAGAGTTTGGCCTCCAGAAGGATCTAATACAGATTTTCATCCTTCACTGGGACCAAGCAAATGGCTGACACAGCTGTCTCTGCAACTGAAACTGTTTCCCCCCTGGTGCTGTCCACATGACCAGATGGAGAGAGAAAGGCTGTTAGGGTAGCCCGCTGGCTGGCTGGCCGGGTGGCTGGCTGGAGAGAGACAGGCTGTTAGGCCATTCTGCTGGCTGGCTGACTGGGAGGGTTGCTGGATAGAGAGAAAAGCTCTTAGGGTAGCCCACTGGCTGGCTGGCTGGCTGGCTGGCTGGCTGGCTGGTCGGTGGCTGGCTGGGTGGAGAGAAAGGCTCTTAGGCTAGCCCACTGGCTGGCTGGCTGGCTGGCTGGCTGGCCGGGTGGGTGGCTGGATGGAGAGAAAAGCTTTTAGGCTAGCCCACTGGCTGGCTGGCTGGCTGGCTGGCTGGCTGGCTGGTTGGCTGGCTCAATAGAAAGAAACGCTCTTAAGCTAACCCACTGGCTGGCTGGCAGGCTGGCTGGCAGGCTGGCTGTCTGTGGTCTTATTCTGCCAGGCTGTGAGCTCAGGTCATGATGAGTTAACTTCAGCCCTGAGCAGCCTTGTCATCATGCATTGAGTGTAAAGAGTCCTTCACTCAATGCACCATAAGCCTTGCTTATGTTCTGCTGAGTTACACAGTGAGCGGCAGGCCAATTACAGCCATGAACATGTCTTGTTAACAAAGGCTCAAATAATGAGCCTGTTTAAAACCAGAAAATATCACCCTGCCTGACTGCCTAAGTGGGCTGACAGACTGACTAAATGGTGGTCTAATTGACAGGCTGCTTTACCGGCTGCTTTAATGGCTGGCTGTTGATTGGCCCACTGATTGACAGGCTGCTTTACCGGCTTGTTTACTGGCTGGCTGTTGATTGAACCACTGATAGACAGGCTGGCTGGCTGACTGACTGGTGGTCTCATTGACAGGCTGGCTGGCTGACTGACTGGTGGTCTCATTGACAGGCTGGTTTACCGGCTGCTTTACTGGCTGGCTGTTGATGGACCCACTGATTGGTAGGCTGGCTGGCTGTTGATTGGCCCACTGATTGACAGGCTGGCTGTTGATTTGATGATGACTGAGATCCAGGGAGCAGACAAAGGGATCCACTTCCTCCTCAACACTCAACGATTCACATCGTCTCACGAGAGGCGCCGTTTTCCCGACCATGGCTTCGCTGGAACTGCTCCCGCTGTCTGTGAACTGCAGTGCGAGTTGGGAAATCACAGCCCTAAACCTTCCCTTCTAGGAATAATAATAATAATAATACATTATATTTATAAAGCGCTTTTCAAAACACTCAAAGACGCTGAAATGGAATGTTCCCCACACAATCATCTGGATGACTGGTGGTAGATCATGTTAATGCAATTTGCTGTATAAATGTGCTTTTGAACAAAAGTTTTCATTACAAGTTCAAAGTTCCTTTAGGGTAGCATAGTGTCATCGAGACCACTGTTTATCCTCTAGGCTAGGTGTCGTATTCCACCTTTGAAACAACATGATTTTCACTCCACTCTCTGTTTCTGGTTTTAAAATGCAAGGCAGGCATTTCACTAAGCTGCATTTAAAGACAGCAGATTTTGGTGTTCATCATTATTTCTCTGACAGAGAGAGAGATCCTTTTGCAAACGAGTTTTTCCTTTGCAGTACTTTGCAAGTACCATCTTGGTAAAATACTGGTATCAATCTTTGTGATTTGGTTAACATGTGTTTACGAGTTTGTTAAACAACAATATGGTTTTTGATTTCCACCATTTCTGTGTCAGTGTCTTCTTGTTTTCTGTTTTGCTTATGTTCGTGAGTGTGTAAAGGTCGTATCCACGACAACACGGCGGCTTTTTGTTGTCCAGTCAGTTCGGGTCTTTTCCTCCGTGTACAATCCCGCTAATCTTTCTCCTAAAAGGGCGTCTCATGTAATATTCATTAGGGATGCTCTAACCTTGTGAGCAGCATCTTTAATGGTGCGATGTTGACTTCACTGCACTGTGCGTGGAGATGTCCTTGAAATGGCTTTGGCACGAAAGGCTGCCCTGCAGTACACGACTACGAGAGACAGCCTCCTTTTGATTGCGCCTTAGTATTTGCATGTAATCTGAAGGGGAGACGCTTTTATTGGTACAATGGTGCCCTCGTTCAGAATGAATGACTTTTATAAAGTGAAAATGGAAATGAAAAAGCTTTTTTTTTCTGATGGCCATTTGCATGTGAATGCTGATGGAGCTGTGGAAGGAGCTTTTTAATGTCCTGTCACCGTCGCTATCTTCCTCACAGCGCGCTGTCATGGAAAAGGGTTGATTTTTGAGACACCCTCAGCTCACGTCTAAGACAGAAATACAGAAAGGTTTGATTAAGAGGAATCACTTTTGGATCCGTATACCTCATGTAGTATACCGTATACATGATGTTAAGAAACATGAAATACAAACAAATTTTCTTTTAATGTATAAATATTGGTCAAAGAATAACATAATGGGTATATACATAAGCTAAGGAAAGAGCGGAAGGCAAAAACTGTTACGATTTCACAGGTTTACCTAATAGAAAAAAGGTCCACTTTCAGGGAAAAGCACGTCACCCTCCAAAAAAAAATCTTTCTTTTTGAAGTCTGACTGATTTTCTCACTCCATAGTCCACGCTAAACACCTGCTAAGCAGGGCGGCCATCTTTGACTAAATACCATTTTGTTTTGCTCACTATCAACCAGCCCAGAAAAGCCACCAGGTAGCTCATCAGGGAAATATGTAAACAGTTCCTATTAGTATTCATGGGTGACGTGGAGGTGAATGAGGTGACTTCTGGGGGGGGGGGGGGGGGACGACAGGGAGTTTATATGTTCTAAAGGTTCTCTGATCACAGAACCCAGAGTCTGACAGAACCACACTCCTCTGTTCACACACCACTTCTCCAAGGTAGACCTCTGGATGAGTGGTGTCAATGTGCCGGTATCATTCCCAGGTACTCCAAATAAAGATACACCTGAGGGTATTCCAGATGGACACCACATAGAGACACGTGTAGCTTTTACAGATGTACAGTACATAGTAATACACCTGTAGTTATTCCAGATGGACACTACGTAGTAATATGTGTAGTTATTCCAGAATTACACAAAATAGATACGTAGTTGTTCTCGATGTGTACTGCATAGTAATACGTGTAGTTATCCCAGATGTTCACTACATAGTAATACACCGGTAATTATTCCAGATGTACACTACATAGATACATGTAGTTATTCCAGATGTACACAACAGAGATACGTGGCCGGTTCCTCTAATGAACGGAGGTGCAGGTGGGTGTGTGATGGAGGCTTCCACGCCGTCTCCGTGGGAACCGGCTCCCTGTTGTTCTGCCGTCTCACAGACGTCCTGCTGGATGTCACTCAACGGCTTCTCACCCAGAACCAACCGACGGACCGACCCTAACGACTGTGAATGAAGCTGTCTCGCTGTCTCGCTGTCTTCCCTGTGGACTGACAGGGGACCGCTGAGACACGTTCACGGAAGGCCAGCCAAACCTGCTGCTGGTTACTACAGGCACGGCACCCTGGTAGCAATAAGTCTCATTAATAACAGATTGCATTACTGTGCTTTTGTTGCAGGTTTCTCTTGATGATTCAGAGTGACTCATTGGTTGGCAGTGCAGTGCACCCAGAGAGACAACACGCAGATAGACCGCTGTCATTCCCACCAATCAATCAGCAGCATGTCACACCAGACAGGGATCTGATTGGTGTAATAGCTGGAAGCCCGGGCGCCCTGCCAACAGACACCCACACAAACAAACGGAGAACAGCTGGGGGGTTGAACCAGGGGCCATTTGCTGTGAGGCACAACAGTGCCGACCTATACCTATTACTGGAGGATGAAGGCTTATAACTGGCCTTTAATGTCACCGCCATTACAGATGCACTTAGAACAGGCCTTGAGTGACTATGACATCAGACAGACGTTTTTAACGTGGTTATGAGATACCTGTGTGTGTGTGTGTGTGTGTGCGTGTGTGTGTGTGTGTCTGTGTGTGTGTGTGTGTGTGTGTGTGTGTGTATGTGTGTGTGTGTGTGTGTGGGTGGGTGTTC
>JAVQJS010114531.1:0-19011 GCA_036024795.1 Galaxias rostratus | reverse complement strand
CCCTCTGTCTCTCTCTCTCTCCCTCGCTCTCTCTCTCTCTCTCTCTCTCTCTCTCTCTCTCTCTCTCTCTCTCTCTCTCTCTCTCTCTCTCTCTCTCTCTCTCTCTCTCTCTCTCTCTCTCTCTCTCTGGGTGTCAGGACGCTGAGTTCTACTCTGTGGACCTGGAAAGGGACAGCAAAGGCTTCGGCTTCAGCCTGAGGGGAGGCCGGGAGTACAGCATGGACCTCTACGTGTTGAGGCTGGCTGAGGAAGGCGCTGCCATCAGAAATGGAAAGATGAGGGTAGGAGCCTCCTCTTGGTTTGTTTGTTTTGTCGGTGGGGTTTTCATCATATCAGCGAGGCAATTGATCTTCTCCTCATTGTCCCTCGATGGCGCCTCTCGAATTTCATCGCAAAGATTTCCCGTGCGCTTTGATGATGCCCGGCCCGCCGCGGCATTTGAGTGGTGCGTTTGTCGTGGCGACGTAGTAACGTGAACTCCGCGATGTGTCTTAGGTGGGAGACGAGATCCTGGAGATTAACGGGGAGAGCACAAAGAACATGAAGCACGCTCGTGCCATCGAGCTGATCAAGAACGGCGGGCGGAGAGCGCGACTCGTCCTGAAGAGGGGCGACGGATCTGTACCTGAATACGGTGGGTAGAGTGTGGTGCTGCTGCTGCTGTGTGTGTGTGTGTGTGTGTGTGTGTGTGTGTGTGTGTGTGTGTGTGTGTGCGCGCGCCAGTGTGTGTGTGTCTCAGTGTGACGTTCCCCCATTAATGTAACTAACACTACTGACTCCACCATCGAAGGTCCTTTTCTGGCAGCCATACATCGGCTGTGTACGTTGTGCCTAATGCCTGTTTGAGCAACTGTCAGTTTACGGATAAGGACAGACGCTCTGAACCAAAGCCTTAGAAATAGCTGCGCTATCGCTGTTGCCATTCTTTTGAGTTGGTAATCTGGTATTGATCAGCAAGCGATGTTCCCATCCAATTGAAGTGTGTTCAGAAGAGGCTGTTTCTTTTCCTTTCTGAAATGCAGTGCCTTTTCTTAGATTGTAGGCCCTTTTTAAATTACTTTAAAGTGTTTCTCTTGCTGTATGAATTTTTATAATGTTGTTTTTTTGGAGGCTTTCACACAAAAAACATTAAACTTTTTTGCCTGGTTGGATTGTCAAAATCTAATTTCCTTTTGCCCGAAGATAGTAAATAAACCGCTGGATCTACTGTAAAAGTTTCTTCTCTCTATGTGTTTGTTCTCTCTTTTCTCTTCCTCTCCCTGTCTTTCGTTCTCTCGTCTTACTCTTGTTGCTGGGCTATTCCTCGTCTCCTTAGCGATGATGGCTCCACATCTTGCTGTCGGTACTATGAGAAATGACAAGATGGGAGAGCCCTGTTTCTACCTAATGGGCCAAAATCAGACCACGGTTTGTAACCTAAAGTCTGTCGAAACCCACCCTGAACCCCACCCTTCACTCGTTCACTCATAGCTTTGCCTCTCAAGACCCCTTTCTCATTAATTCCATCTCCTCTTACCTGCTTACCACAACAATACATGCATCTGTGTGTGTCCATATGTACAGTTTGGTGTGCGTGGTGTCCTGCCTCACCCTGAACGGAACTTTGCTTTTATGATCTATGTGAACCGTGTAAACCCATTCACCCACAATGCACTGCCCCACTCTAGGCTAACAACTGGGATCGATTGATGCCACATCTGGTCTCTCACTGCTACCATAGAAACCTGGCTGTAATTGGCGAAAGCATAACCAAAAAACACTTTGCTGTTTTTGTTTCTTTGCCAAGACCATCTCGTCTGCTGATCCCAGTGATGCCCATTGATGACTTATTTATCATTTGCTTTTAACGGTCTCTTAGTCTGTGCTTTTTTTATCTCATGATAACTCCAGCCCTGTACTTGCTAATGTTTTGCACCTGCTGTCTTGTTTTAACCCACTTCTCTCACAGACACATTACAGTGATTTGTTACTTGTACAACAACGTAATGTAATATTCTTCATTTTATTTCTCGTTTGGTCAAAAACACATTTTGGACATGTTTTTGGAAGCATGGTAATGCATGGAGTCCATAAAATCCCTGTATTGACTCTTTTATCAATACGGTTTCAAGCAACTACATGGAAGCACTTGTTAACATGTATTTGTTTGAGTTGTAGTGCACTTTCACTGCATTTGCTGTTCGAACATATTTGTTAACAACAACCATCAAAACTTACTTTCTCTATCTGTGTACTTCCTCCAGACGGCAGCAATGACGGGAACTCTCCCACACCCGGGGCACAAAACACTCCGGAAGTGAGATTTCTGCCTGCCCACAGCCGATACCACACCTCATCGGAGTCCAGTTATCCACCCGACCTTCAACAACCATCCCGTCAAGAGGAGGCCGTGTGGGGCCGAGACAGGGACATGGCTGGGGCGGACAGGGTGGACCACCAGGGTCGGCACTTTGGCCCCCAGCACCACCACTTTCATCACACCTGGAACAACAACCACAGTCACCCCACCTCCAAACAACAGTCTCCAGACGACAGCAGCAGCTATGGCAACAAGAAAACCCGGGGCCGCAAGGTCAAGAAATCTGAGTCGGAGAGTGGCATCTCTAAGCTCCTAAAGACCCTGAGGAAGGACAGCTCAGGGAAGAAGGCGGCAGCCGCCACCGCTGAGAAGGAGAGGGGCCGAGAGCTCTCCACCAGCAGCTCCGCTCTGGATCGCAAGCTCGGTCGGCCGCGACGAGGCTCACTGGACCGCTCGCCCACCCGAAAGCGCAACTCCTCCCCCGACCGTCGGCGGGCCAAGTCCATGGACCGCCGGGGCGAGCGGGCGCAGCGGGACCGCACGCCGGAGAGGGAGCCCGACGAGGGAGGCTTTCTCAGCCGCAGCGTGGCTACCCCAGAGCGCCAGCTCTACGAGCGCCGCTTCCTCAAGGACCCCCAGACCCCAGTCCGAACCTTCATGGGGGCCTGCACCCCGGAGCGCCTCAAAAACAACGGGGACTCCTCCATGTCCCTTTCCAGGGGCCGCACGCCCGACAGATCCCTGAAGAACGCCAACCTCCTGAGGGACTCCTCCTCGGAAACCTACCTGATGAACGGGACACCGGACAGACGCTACCTGATGGAGCGCGACTCCTCCCCCGACAGCAACTACAGCAGGGAGGAGGTGAACTATGCAGCAGCGCCCCGCCTGAAGGACTACTACAGCATGATGAAGAACAACGCGGCCGCGCACAACAACATGGGCTACAACAACGCCGGCCACCTGAGCGCAGGCCACCTGAACGCGAGCCATAACAATGAGGGACAAAACAACGTGGTGGGCCACGTCCCAAACCAGCTCCCTGAGCCCAAGAGAAGGCTTTATAAAGAGAGCGCAAAGGACCTAAGTATCTAAAAGAGCAGAGATTCCCCTCGCCACTCACCTCTCCATTGTGGAGACTGTGTACAATACACTTTGACGTCGTTGGACTTCTGAAGTTATTGACTTGTGATTTCATTGATCAAAATGGTTTATGGAACGGTTGATTTGATTTGACTTCTTTTCATCCCAGCCAGAGATTCATAAAACAGCAGGAGTCCTTGTTTCCCTCCATACGGTTTGTTTTGTTATATTGTTATTGTAGTTATTTTGAACACGTCCAAGGTTGCTGTACTCTAGTGAAGGCATGTTTGTTTGCCTGCATATCAAAATTGGAGTGATTTCTGTGGGCATCTCTGACTACATATGTGTTCCCCTCAGAGTGTTGAAACATGCTTTTGTCTTTGGTATCCGGTGCTTGGAAGTTTTTTAAACATGTTTTTCAATGTCCTTTTTCACCCCTGAATTGCTTTACGAAGCAAACTATAGCACAAGGCAGTTCACAAGTTCTGTGAATATTCTACTAGACAAAGGCAAAGTCTAAATAAAGATAAAACATTTGGTACATTTAGAGTGAGATTATAACATATGATTATAATTTTTATGTTGCATTATCTAATTATTTATTTCAAATTGGCACCTTCCATGAGCAAGCTCCACAATAAGCTTTACAGACTCTTTTTATACCCCCCATTTCTTGATTTACTCATTAACTGCTGTTTTGTGTATTCTAGTGTGCAGCTGTCCTCCCTGACCTAAACAAGCTAAGAAATACACTACCTAAAAGGATCATTGAATATTTGTTGCATTATCTAGTGTTGATGCCGCAATAACAGACACCTCCAGCGAGTCAGCTTACAACTGAAAATAAGAAAGTGAGGTTGTTTTGGTTGGCTCCAAATAAAGAAGCAACCTTGCATATGGGGATGCCAGGAGCTAAGTCTAATGTAGTGGAAAGAGACTGAGAATATCACACCTTGGCTCGCAAGACAGTAGCCACGTTCGTGTATTGGAGGATTAAAACCAAGAAGTTGATGTATACTGTACACTTGTTTTCCTCAAAGACAATTATGTGGTGATAGTTATTACTTTGACCTTTGTTCCAGTCCATGGTCAGATTTAGATATTCCTAACATCCAGAGTTCCGTGAAAACAAACAAGATTGATTGATTGATTGATTGATTGATTGATTGATTGATTGATTGATTGATTGATTGATTGATTGATTGTTTAGCTGTGTGTTGGTAATGGATGGAAAGTTCTGGCACATAAGTCAATTGATCTGCCATCCTGAGCCTCGCTGTCACACCACTGGAGTCTGACTGCTGCTTACCAATGTGTTTATGTGCGTATTCTCTGTTTTATGTTTCACTAAAAAGCTGAAAAGATATTGGATTAACCACAACAAATGCATTATTTTATCACTGTTGTTGCCATGGTACTGTAAAAAAAACGCTGAAAAGAAAAACACATTTAAGAACTTAACCCGTCTGCCATCACTTGTATAGAATTTTACTATGTATCTAATAGAACCCTGTCAAGGAATAAAATGTTGCCTTTTTCTTGTACAAAAGAGAAATTTATGAGAAACCTCAGCACTGAGGAATGTGATATTGTGTTTATATTTCTGAAATGGACCTGATGATTCATGGGAAATATGTTAATGTACTCTGAATCAGGTATGTAAAGGTATGTTCTAAAAACGGGGACTGTATTTGGTCAATCAGAAGTTGTTTGTTGGTTTGAATATCTCTCTCGATGGTTAGCCTGCCTTTGTATTATAAAGCACTTGTATGCAGTCTGTGTTCTTTAAGCATTATTTCTTGCAATGTGCTCCAGACATAATGCTGTCTCTGTGTTGATAAAAGCAGTACATGTATACGGGCCAATCTTTTTATAAAACTATGCATATATAAATACTACATTGTTCATAGCTTTATTTGACCCATGGAGCTATACATAACATTAGTCTGAGTACAAGTAGGTGTGGACTTATCCAGTAAAGCTTCTTTCCTTGAAATGGATCACAATGTATATGTAGCTATCAAAAGAAGTCTGTGAATGCTATTTTTATTATCAAATAAAGTTTTCCATACAAATTCAACAGTATGTTATATTTCTGCAATGTAAATGTATTTGTGTTTGTTAAAGATTCTAATTGGCATGATTTCATATCTTGAAATGTGATATTTCTTTTGTTCAACTACATAACTGCATAGCCTTCAATTTTGTGCTGACCCAAGATTGGTAATCTTCCTTTTTTTATTAAAACAAATTCAGTGTAGTTTTTACCTCTAGTGCATTGTGTAACAAACTATTTTAAACGTGTCTGGTTGGCACTGGTATTATTATAGTTTGATGACTAGATTAAAGGGAAATGTATTGCACCAATCGTTTGCTCCCTTCAATCTCTCTTTTCCTTTTAACTCTCCGAAAATAGCTTTCCTTAACCATCTTTCCTTTAACAAGTGCCAACATGTCAAATCAACCAAAGGGATGTCAATGTGTGAGTGCCTGCAAATACCTAAATATACACATCATTGACAAACCAGCCCGAGGCAGCCTCGGGGCTACTGATGTCATTGCCGCTGTGTGACATAAGATAAATCTACTGTAAGTTTTATTAGCTGCACCAAGTAATGAAGAACATCAGATTCATCCAGTTGATTGTGCAAGCATGTAGAACATTATTCTAATGGCAATCTTTGCATTATTTTAACTTGTTGTGTAACATTATACTTTCTGTGTATTGACACTGAGTGAGTTGGTGCCTTTGACGGGATCATAGTTGTGGCAGTTGATTCAAGCTTGGAAGCGCATGAAAATATCACTAATATGGGCACACATGGATAATCTAGGGCAGGGTCTTCCATCACAGATGCACGCCGTGATGGCAGGCAAACCAGACAAATGTTGGAAAGGGGCCCCTAAACTGTCACTTATTGGCTACATTTTTAAATGGTTCATATTGTTGGGAATAGTCCAAACACTATGCCGTTATAATTATATAACATTTCGTTTTTAGGAGCTGTTTTTGACTGGATAACTATACGTTATTGTTGGCCACTTCATGCTGTTAAGCACAAAACATAAAGCAACCAAGTGCTTTGCAGAAATAATAAGACTGTTTTGGCCAGTTCCAGTACATCAACTCAACAACTTTAGTTAAGACAGTCTACATTGTAGACTGTCTACATTTATGTCCAGAGTACATTTTACATTTCAACTGAATATTTTTCAAGTCTGGGGTGTAGATTAGTGGTTTTACAATAGCATCCATCCCTTGAATTGATTTAAATTGATTTAATTCCGGTTACGAGGCTTCCTTGAGACTTCATTCAAACAGTTAACAATGTCAGTCCGTTTATCTGCAGCCCTCTGAAAACTTATGGAAAATTGATGCTTGGATATCTCTCCCCACAATCGACAACAGCTTCTTTTGGCCAAGGAACATTGATTTGTTCGGCAAATTTTGGTCCCACACTTGACTGTAGTAGCCTCATACATAGTCTGGTTGACAGTGAAATACTTAAGGAAACTTGTGTTCATTGATCCATTTCTAATAATACTATTTAATACACCCCATATACATTGTTCTCTCATCATTTGTTAAAATTTTCCTTTTTGTATGTCCTGCTAATATTGGTTTGATATTGTTATATTCATTGTATTCCTCCACAGTCCATCCATCCATCCATTATCTGAACCGCTTATCCTATGCAGGGTCACGGGGGTGGGGGCTGGAGCCTATCCCAGCTGACTTCGGGTGAGAGGCAGGGTACACCCTGGACAGATCGCCAATCCATCGCAGGGCTAACACATAGACATACAACCACTCACACACACATTCACACCTATGGACAATTTAGAGTCACCAATTAACCTGTGTGTTTTTGGACTGTGGGAGGAAACCGGAGTACCCGGAGGAAACCCACGCTAACACGGGGAGAACATGCACAGAGAACTCCACACAGAAAGGCCCTCTGGTGGGAATCGAACCCAGGACCTTCTTACAACAGTTCTACCTCTAATTAATTCTGTCTCTATGAAGTGTATCGAAATATAATTGTTCTAATGGGCATTATGGTAAGTTAAGGGGCCCCGATAGGCTTCCTTGCTTGGCCCCCCGAGAGTCTATGGGCTCCACTACTTGATACCACCTATGGCCCAAAGATTTGTCATTGTTTAACAGAATTGATTGATCCACATTTGACCAAAGTGTAAATCTTCAAAACCCAG
This sequence comes from Galaxias rostratus, assembly GCA_036024795.1. NCBI lineage: Eukaryota > Metazoa > Chordata > Actinopteri > Galaxiiformes > Galaxiidae > Galaxias > Galaxias rostratus. Next base: position 11,414 of record JAVQJS010114531.1, on the reverse strand, counting down.
GTAGAAAGAAAGAGTATACTTTGTGCTTTCTAATTCATTATTCTGTAAAATGTACCAAAAAAGTTAATTATTTAAATTCTAACTGCTGATTGGCCTCGCCAGTGACACTTGGTTTTAGTCCCATGTGTGATCACATCATCAACAAGCATGAAAAGGGGGTTTCTTCCTTGACCTTGACGGGCAGTTGTCATGGAAACGCTCAAATTCCATAGACTAGAATCAGACGGAGTTGAGAATAGATGATAAAAACACAATTGAAAAGGAAATGACCAAAACTGCATTTGGAGGCTCAGTGACTTTAAGCCCTCAAGGTTCTTCCATCATACATGATAGAATGTTCAAGCAAGGATTTAAACAATCTGGATTAATGATAATATCTCTACAGATCTTGAATATTCATTTAAAATCAGAATTGTATTTGACAGATGAATCCAAAGTGACAATGATGGTGAATGACACTTCATTCAACCACTGACCCCAATCTGGTCTGATGGAATTATTCTAGTTGTGCTTAGCTTCTGCTATTGGTGGGGTTTAGCACTTTGTTTGCCTTCATATCTGTATTCAGTCAGAGATCTCCTGCTATGAGGGTTGCCATAGCTACGATTGAAGGTCACTATGGAAGAGTTCTTGAGGTGTTTGTTTTTGCTTCAACCTGACAGATTTTGCAGCACACTGTGGTAAAGTTAGTTTCACGTTGATTTTTCAACCTAACTTCAGACTAAGTTTAGTTAGTGGGGTTCATAAATAACCATTGTAAAAAAAATGATCTCAATAGCATCTTAACTATCAGACTTAAAGATTCAATTTGAATACTACAATGTTCAGTACAGTGGGAGTGATGCTCCCAATTAGTTGATACAAAATATATAATATATTCTAATTTCAATAGACAAAATATTGTCTGAGATAAAATAACAATAAAAGGGAATACTGTTGTATTGGTTTGTTGTTATTGAAAGTGTTTTTGTGTGTAAAAATATTAAATTATTTGAAAACGCTATCAATAAAATAGGAGGTGTGCATCGCCTGTGACCCCAAGGTCTATTATAATAACTTATAATATATCATCTCATATTTTGGTATTACTTCAAATATAATATTGTGCATTTTATATTATTACTGTATATTTGACCTAAAATAGTATGTTAATAGTGTGACTTCACACCAGAACTAAACATCTCTGGTCTATATTTTTAAAACATAACAAACAATTAGTCAAATAAAAATGCAAAAGGTGTGCATCATGTGGGACAATCATTTTTGCATTTTGTATTATATAAAGGTGTTGGCACTCTTACTCACATCACTTTAAATAGAAAACATAATACAATATAGAATAAAATATAAAATATGTCATATATCTTTAAAGTAATATGTGTGTGAATATATCACTGGATAATGTAGTGTTGCTTTGGATAGCGTAGGTCACATAACCTTGAAACTGTTAAAATGCACACATTATTTTTAGATTGTTTCTTAAAATAGTAGAATGCGTGTGTCATGTGTGACACCTCACTTAATAGCAATAGTAAATATCAATACCATATGTTGTGTGTATGTGTGTTAGTGTAATATTACCAGAAGGACTACAGAAGAAATCCTTTCAACTCAAGGACACCTCATAATAATAATGACCTGTTGTCCAATAAGCCTTTGCCGGTGTTAACCTTAAGGGTGATTAAGTATGTCAGCTGACAGCTCTGTCTTAATGTGCAGCGTTTCTTCCAATCATACCACAGTAGTGTTGATTATTCACACTCTAATCCTCGAGTCTAACTAAGTTCTTAGCACAAGTAGGCCTTCGATTGAACCGAGATAACCTTTGTCCTTTAAATGACATTATTGTTGGGATATTAAAATCCTGTTGTTTTTTATGAAAGGATCGATAAGCAGAGCATCTACTTGAGACAATGGTGATTGACTCTATGAATGCATTCTGTGCAGATAGTATGAATTTATTTTAACAAACATGCATCACTTATTATTTGTATTTTCCACACCCATTTTAATTAAAACATGAACAGTTAGATTCATTTGCCAGTGCGTTTTATTTTACGTTGCCTTGATTACATGCTTCTACATTCAAAAATAAGCCAGTAACATATAGGGTCCAATTGTAGAAGATTTAAGATATTTCCTTTGTCTTGAGAAAAAAAAAACATCTTACACATCATTACGTTGGACTCTCTGTACATACAGAAACAACTTGGTTGTGGGCTGACCACTCCTGCAACTGTCTTTAGGTTGAACAAACTGGTTTGTAAAAATACAAAAAGGAAGTTATTTCTGTAGACGTCAGCCTTCAGTTGTTTCCCGGGGCAGCAGAGGTCTTCTTCGTGGGTGGATGGAGGATTCTGCAGCAGAGGCCAATTTATGCTGGCGCCACAGAGCTGGAGGAGACAGAGGAGGCCTCGGTCTTGGAGGTGGTGGTGGACGCACCTTCCTCTTCTCCAAAGGGATTCTTTCCACAGCACAGGGTGGTGATCATGCAGTGGCGGAACTGCTTGTTCATGCACACGTAGATCAAGGGGTTGTAGAGGGCTGAGCTCTTGGCAAAGAAAGCTGGGATGGTCATGAAGATGGGTCCGAAGGAGGAACCCTGGTGGGTGAAGATATACCAGGAAACGGAAGCATATGGCAACCAGCTGACCAAGTAGGATACCACCATCATGATAACCATGCGGGTGACCTCCCTCTCGGCCCTCTGGGTGGTCTCGGACTCCTGCTGGGCAGCAGCGGCCTCCTTGACGGTGCAGAGCAGACGGCCGTAGCAGAAGAAGACAATAGATAAGGGGACGACGAAATGACAGGTGAACATGTAGAGGACAAAGGACTCGTTGTTGTAACCGGGGGCGCGCGTGTAGTAGTCAATTCCACATGAACACTGCATGCCCTCTGGGATGTAACGAGACCAGCCGACGAGTGGGGGCCCAGCGCAAGCGATTCCCATGAACCAGGTCAATGCCAAGCCCATGATGGCGTGGTTCTCCCCGAAGCGGAAGTTGGCCATGGGCTTGCAGACGACAATCCACCTCTCAACAGCCAGTACGACCAAGGACCACATGCCAATCATGCCACCAAGGGTAGCAAAGAATCCCTCGACCATGCAACCGACTTTGCCGAAGACGAAGAAGCCATTCATGCTGGTGTATATGGTAGTGGTGAAGCCGCCAAATACCATGAACAGGTCCGCCACCGCCAGGTTCAACAGGATGTAGTTTAGAGGGGTCCTCAGCTTCTTGTGCTCGATGGTGACAAAAAGAGTGAGGAAGTTGATGGGGAAGCAGGTGATGATGAGGAAAAACATGTAGGAAGCCAGTGCTGCATAGGCTGCCGGGTTGACAAGGTAGTACTGAGGGTACTCATAGGGACTCCTGACGACGCCAGTGGCATTTGACATTGGGACATAGAACCCATCTCCCTCTGTGCCGTTCATGGTTGCGGTGTTGCGGTTGTAATCAGCCCCTCAGTGATGTTGTTGCTTCTGGCTGTACAGGAGTACGGTGGAGAAGGACTCTGTTACAAATGAACCCAGGTAGCTACCCTCGGTCCTTTTAAAGCCACACCTTAGATTATCACTTTCCAAATCTGTCAGCACAAAGTGATTTAGGGCACGATTATCAAATCTAATCCAGCCACCACTGCAAACATAACTGGCCACTCAACAAGATATTAAGGTTACACTTGCCCATACCTCACATGTTATCCAAGGACCCACTAATATGAAATGGGAACACTAATGCTAACCTGTCTGGAAAGCATCACTGAAATGCAATTTTATTTTGAGTAAATATGACAGGCACGTTGTATGAATAGAAGAACATTCACAGTGATTATAATTTATGTAGTATTCATAATGTAATCTAATTTATCATGTATATTGTATTTTTTTAATTTCCTGTCAGCAAATAAAATTTATTTTACAGGTTATTGTGGCATGGAATCATTTTTACAGGATTTCCTTAACAAACCTCAATTTATTAAACTTAGATTTATGGGTGGGAAATCAACAGATTACCGTAACCATTCCTTTGGGCTACAGTTTTTGTGGTGACTTCACATTCCGTTATTAAAGCAGTACATTGTGTTATACATGGTTTTATTCAATATCTTATGCTATCTCTAGCAGGAAATTAAATGAGATATAATGTGTATATGTGCTTATTGTGATTAATACTGCTTATTTCATACAATACATTACTAGTGTTAGTTTCCTTTTATGTTTCTTTTTTTATGGATTTCCCCTTTTGTAAAGACACTTGGATCACATGAGAATCAGATGCAGCGAAGCTGTTCACTCCTGGACTATGTTAGCTGCCAGAGTAGGAGAGAGCTCAGCACTTTCCTGATGGGAAATGTATCAAAGAGATTTGGAGCTTATGACCATGCGGAGCTTATGGCCATCCTGTGGCCTATAATGAATTTAACATCACATAGGTCCCACATGTCATCACTTTCACATACTACACTTCACACATCGTTCTGTTTGTTTGAATGTCTGCGATGTTACATGTTGCCTTTAAACATTGTGAAACATTTGATGTTTTGGTTCAGAATCAAGAAATATCACATACTATACAAATATTTAATGGATTATTTATAATCAACAATTATTACAAAAACATACATGTCTGTGACGGAGAACCTCACTAACCAAGGTTTTCATTTGTATTAATATGTAAAAAGTAAACTAACGTTCAATTGGAGACTCGCAAACAACTACCTCTAGTATCTTTAGAAAGCCTATCAACCTTTTGTGAATCGACCGTACCCTCTAGTGGACACTATTGGCACAAGCGGTTTGTGAAAGAGTTTACCAAAGCATCGTCAATTGTTTAATAAACGTGGAAATTGACCCGGGTCTTTATACAGCAATTTAATAAATGCATGCAATACAGTGGGTTCCAAATATATTTGAATCCAAATTAAATTATTGTAATTCCTTGATGGCGTCAATGGTAATTTGGGCTATAAACTGAGAAGTATGTGACAAAGTTACGAAGCGTCCAGTCACATGAAAACTTGCCCTACGGACGGAATTTTCATACCTGTAGTCACGTAGACTGACTCACAAATAAACCGCAAAGTAGGATTGGCCATCAGTAGATGACGTCAAACAAAGAACGATTGTCTGGGATGATGAAGTGTATCGGTAAACGTGGAAGATATTTTAATACTTTAAATTATTAAAGGCTTCGAGTGACACTGATACGTGAACAATTGCCTTGACAATAAACAGATATCCCAGTGGGCATCAAATGGGTCTACCTGTTTCCCGTGTCTTGTTTTATAGTAATTTGAGACTTCCAGATGGCAAGTTGTCACCCCACGCCTTTATTCCAAAATGTATTAAATTGATCCTTGCGATGTTTCTATAGCTTAACTGGAGTCTACCTGTGGTAAATTCAATTAATTGAATTTGATTTGGATAGACACACCTGTCAATGTGCGGTCCCATAGTTGACACTGCATGTCAGAGCACAAAACCAAGCATGAAGTCATAGGAATTGTCTTTATACCTCTGAGACAGGATTGTGTTGAGGCACAAATCTGGAGAAGGGCACAGAAATATTTCTGCTGCTTTGAAGGTCCCAATGAGCACAGTCTCCATCCCCCGTAAATGTAGTGCGTTTAGGACTACCAAAACTCTTACTAGAGCTGGCCGGCCATCCAAACTGAGTGATTGGGGGAGAAGGGCCTTAGTCAGAAAGGTGACCGAGAACCCGATGGTCACTCTGTCAGAGTACCAGCGTTCCTCTGTGGAGAGAGGAAAACCTTCCAGAAGGACAACTCTCTTTGCAGCAATCCATCAGTTAAGCCTGTATGGTCGAGTGGCCAGATGGAAGCCACTTCTTAGTAAAAAACACAGCAGTCGGTCTGGAGTTGGCCAAAATGTTCCTGAAGGACTCTCAGACCACGAGGAACAAAATTCTCTGGTCTGATTAGACAAAGATTGAACTCTTTGGCATGAATTCCAGGCACTATGTTTGGAAGAAACCATGCACGGCCAGTGAAGCATGGTGGTGGCCACATCATGCTGTGGGGATGTTTTTCAGCGGCAGCAACTGGGAGACTAGTCAGGATAGCGAGAAAGATGACTGCAGCAATGTACAGAGACATCCTGGATGAAAACCTGTTCTAGAGTGTTCTTGACCTAAGCCAGAGCTTAGACTTTAATCCGATTGAACATCTCTGGAAAGATCGGAAAATGGCTGTGCACCGACGCTTCCCATTCAACCTGATGGAGCTTAGGAGGTGCTGCAAGGAGGAATTGGCAAAACTGCCCAAAGACAGGTGTGCCAAGCTAGTAGCACCATATTCAAAAAGACTTAATGCTGTAATTGCTGTCTAAGGTTCATGAACAAAGTAGTGAGCAAAGGCTGTGAATACTTGTACATGTACATGTGATTTCTTTGTTGTTAATTTTTTATATTTGCAAAAAATCTCACAAAAACCTTTTTCACATCGTCGTTATGGTGTATTGTGTGTAGAATTTCATGGACATTTTTTTATTTAATAAACAAACAAAGCCGTAAAATTTGGAAAAAGTGAAGTGCTGAAGACTGTCTGGATACATTGTATGTGTCAGCCTTATGAGATGTGTGAGAATTAGTGTCCAGACTTGCACTGATGGAGGTACTATAGTAATGTTTACGGTTTCATACTTGAAACAGTAATTTGTTCCTGACAGTTTTTAATGCTTGCAGCAGAGCTGTAATTTGTAGATTAGATGTGTGTTCTGGAGTAAACTGATACCCTTGTTTAAAATATTACCACATATCAGTTGCAATATAGGGGCTTTCAGTTTAATGTTAATCTGAACTGGTGTAATATCAAGCTTATTAAAATAACGATAACATTACATGGCTGAAGCGAGGAAATACTTCCGGAGAAATGTTTCCTGAAACTCGTTTTATTATTTCATTTTTTGCTTGAGAAAATTATCTTAGTTGTGTGTGAGCTATGATTTGGACTATTACCCTCCTCGAGGTCTGTAAAAGCATAACTCACAGTGGATTGGCAAGCATGATCAGGCATGACTCATACATCTGAAGCAGCCTCCCTGGATACAAATAATTGAGGTTATCTTCTACTTATTGCTTATATGGTAATCGATCAACGCATTTGACATAGATTTCATACGCGCAGAGTGCTCACAGGTGTTGTCGCTGAACAATTATTTATTTATTTACTTCAATGTATTATTGGTTTCCATGTGGGTGTTTCACAATTTGGTAGGCTATGTGGTTATGCTGAAATACAGCGGTCACGTCATGGTTGCAATACATTTATTTAGGCAGGTCCTCATATTCTTATATTCTAAATAAAACTTTAAAAAAATTAAAGCCAAATGAAATTAAAAACCTCCAAATGAAATGCATTATTATATTCAGCATCCTTGAGTGTTTTGAAAAGTGCTTTATACACATTATGTATTGTTATTATTATTCTGAAGGTCAATAACAGACACAAAGACTGATATACACATCCACATCTTTGAGGAAGTAATTTATTTGGTTAACGAGCTGCTGCATTCATCAGAGCCTTTAGGAGGACCAGGTGTTTGAATAGGTCCGTAAAACCTTCCTTTTTGTATTAAAAGCAGTCAAAACAAAGCAGGATGGTATGCTGCTGGCCTTGGACTCACAAAAGGCCCCGACTCAATGGCTGTGAGTGAAGCCGTCGAAGCTGCAACTGCCTGCCTGTCTGTTCCAAAACTCAGTGTATGCAGTGGGAAAACACATTATATGGTTTGTAAAACAATCCGATCGACTCCCTATACTTAATAGCTAATAGTGATCCACATTAGAACTTGAATATGGATTAACGTGAAACTGATCCCTGCCTACATTGTATTTCCTTAAATGACAGAATATTATGGAGATTGATTAATATATCACTGTAAAAAGGAAAGGAAACCCCACCACAATGCATGATGTTTATCTTCATTCACACTGTATGGTATACCTTCATGCAAAAATAATACCAATAATAATAATGCTTTTTATTTAGTTTAAATGTGTGGATGTTCTCTGCAGAGTTGTCTATCTTGTCTGTTGATCAAAGGTCAGCCTCTAATCGGCCAAGCAGTCGGAAAAGCTAACATCACTGTTGTCGTCTTTATCCGGAGACAGTATTTTCTGGCAAGCTTTTATCCTACAACTCTTGAGAACGTCTGTTTTTTGTCCCTGAGACCTACTTAATTACGCAAATAACATAATAGAGAAGGCAGTTGAGGGTGTCTTTGAAAGCAGATTTGAAAAGTAGAAAAAGACCACAACCATATCCCAGATTTCCGGGGGGTGGTCAAGAAAGGCCAAGGAGACACACTGTGTGCACTGTCTGAAAGCTGACTAAGGATGACGGACCCTTAGTTTGATTCTGTGTGTGTGTGTCTGTGTGTGTGTGTGCATGTGTGTCTGTAGATTCAGTGGAGACATCACTGTTGTTGACCGTCACTCAGCGGTTGTGGTGCGTGGCTGCGGTTGCTGGTGTGTGGCGGAGGCACAGGGAAGAGGGAGAACAAGGACAAGGAGGCTGTGAATCAGTTGGACAGAAGGTGGCGTCACATTAAGGGCTATTGAGAAAGAAAAAAGAGAACAGTGACTCTAGGTCATTAGGAGAACCCTGGTCCAAATGCATACAGTGTATCTTGCACAGATATTTTAATTTTGGCTTGTCTTGTGGCAGGGACAGACATTGGGGTCGGGTGCAATTCCTATCCGGTGACATTAATGGGTGTGGACCTAGGCATGCTGACCCCTGCTATCGTAGACTGGTACTGTGGACGTTGAATGTAACTTCCTTGGTGGGAAGGATCCGAGCTGGTGCTGGAGGTTGAGCAGTACCAAGTAGACATGGTTGGGACTCGCCTTGACCCTGAGCTCTGGTTCTGGAACCCAAGCTCTGGAGGGGGGTTGGCATTGGAGCATGCACTAGAGTGGTTTGCAACTGAGTGTGAAGTTGGTGGGATGAGAGGTAGTAATGAGTCAGTTATACCGGATCGTCGTGGTAAAGGACCAGAGAGCAAAACTTGTAATTTATCAGTCTGTCCACTCTCCAACCCCTATGAGCATGAGCTTTGGGAAGTTACCAAAAGAATAAAACTGCAAGTACAGGCAGTAGAAGTGTGTTTCCTCTGTGGGGTGGCTGGCCTCAGCCTTAGGGATTGGGTAAAGAGCTTGGTGATCGGGAGGGACTTGTATTAGAGCTGCTGCTAGTTCCCATCAAAAGGAGCAAGACAAGGTGGTAAGGGCATCTGATTAGTATGCCTCCTGGCTGTTGGAGGTTTTACGAGCACGCCCTACTGGTTGGAGATCCCGGGGAAGACCCAAAACACGCGAGATCATAACTCTCGTCTGGCCTGGGAATGCCCCAGGATCGTACAGGAGGACATAGAAAGAATACCCTTCTGAGCCTGCTGCCACCGCAATCCGGCCTCGGATAAACAGTGGAAAATAGATTGATGGATCATTTTTGGCTTGTGCCTAAATATTTTCTGGAAGTACACCTTAAATTGTCATTACCAATAGATGGGATGATGAGAAATTATTGTAACAATTTTGCATGGTGTTGTAGATGATAACCCCTAGCTGTAATAAATCCTTTCTCCGCTTTTTGTCCTTATAATGAACCCCATGTTTGTTTTGACACCTCGTTTTCCGAACTGAAAGGTCATCCAAGACAACACCACTGGTCCCTCGGTATGCAGTAAAAGTTTACATGCTACAGAATAACAAAGAGGTGGGGACTTTATTGACAGTCGACAAAATGCACATTACATCTACATTTCTCTCTTCCCAAAGAGCAGCCAGGTCCGACTGGTCTGACAGGCGGAGTGACCTCATTTGCATATCTGGATGACTGTATTTGCCAGAGGACAAACAAGTGGGCAGAGCGTGATGCTCTCTCACCATACCCACAGGAACTCTCCGACGGAGTGGCAGGCAACGTGAAATCAACACTGACACAAGGACATGGCACATTCCACGCCACATGTGTGTCACGCTCGCGTAGCAATACACCACCAGTCCCACATACAGGCTGAAATTATTATTTTTATTTCCTTTTTTTTTTACTAAAACTGTATTTGCATACTACTCTGCTTTGTGTCTGGTATCAGCCGAGCAGAAGTTTTCTTTGTTGTTTACAAAACTGAATTGTTTAGATTTATTTCACATTACATTTTAGACTTCTGACTCGTTCATAAATAGAGTTTGACCTGAAAATATCCAAAAATATCCTAAGATAGTGAGCACACACCATCATGTGAACCAGCAGAGAGTGCCATTTCTTTGTCTAATGTGAAAATGTATTCAAAGAACAGTTTTTTTAATTATTGAAATCATTCTGGTTCTAGGATTTTTGTTTTGGCTTAACTGTGGTTTGCATGCCTCTTGTTCTTGCAATAGGTGGAAAAAAAACACAAAATAAGGATCGTTGGCTTCAATCAAATACCCTGGTCTACCACTGCCCTTTGTGAAAGGCATACCTCTTTCACACTTTTTTTTATTTATTAACTCTGTTAAGTATATGGATCGCTTTGAACCCTTTGGGACGAATTGTAAAAGTTAGCAAACGTGCTTAGGAGAGGGGAAGAATCTAAACTTTAGTAAGAGTAAAAACTGTAAATGTATGCAGCACAAAATATGTCATTGAGCCTTATGTCCTCTTGACGACATGATCTGTTAAGAGGAGCAAACAGAACTGGTGTGGGTCCTGCTCTAGCGCGTGGTTGACGGATGTTCCAAAGTGGTGTCATGGTGCCACGGCCAGGTGAACGTATGACTGCGTGGTCAGTGAATCAGAAGTGAATTACGTGCTGGAGTTGCAGCACCCTCCAGCATTTTTTTGCCTGTGGCATTCGCCGGCAGCGTGGGTCACATTGGTGTTCAGGACGTGGTTCACTCAGATGAAGAGAAGGAGCAAACCTTTTGTTTGTCCATCTAGAACACTGGACACACACCCTGGTGAAGGTATTTTATGAAGAAAATGCATTTCATAAAAAGATCGGTGCATTTAGCCAGAGCCTTGCACTCTCTACCTTCTCTCATTGAACCTTTGTTCTGATAGATGTAATTTTTTACTATCCTACAATCCTCTATCCTAATTTAGATTCAGTGTGCTCTCTTTTGTCTTCGTCTTTGCAAATCTTTTTTTCTCAATCTCTCCCTCCCTCTCTTTATCTCTCTTAATCTCTCCCACTCTCATTTTACCAGACATTGTGCTTAAATTGATTTGCTCCCTAGGTGATGTAGCCATGTTTTATGTGGTGTAGACACCCCCCTACCATTATCAAAGGTTGTCATAACTGATGGCTTTTGTATTCGGGGGGGGGGGGGGGGGGGGGGGGGGGGGGGGGGGGGGGGGGGGGGGGGGGGGGGGGGGGGGGGGGGGGGGGGGGGGGGGGG
>JAVQJS010114524.1:0-13191 GCA_036024795.1 Galaxias rostratus | reverse complement strand
GTGTGTGTGTGTGTGTGTGTGTGTGTGTGTGTGTGTGTGTGTGTGTGTGTGTGTGTGTGTGTGTGTGTGTGTGTGTGTGTGTGTGTGTATTTGGGTGTAGAGTAGAAGCCCTTTGTGTTCATGTATGCTTTCCAGCTAATGGCACACTGACCTTGAGTTTATGTCTGTGCACACGATCAGGTAATCAGGATGAGGTCACGTAAGTACGTTTAACGATAGTTTGCATGTGCATGCATTTGTGTTTGTATGTTTGTGTGTGCCAACTGGCCCATTATAAACTATTGATCTTCCCAATGAAGGAGGAGTCGACACCAATGAGGGTCCGGCCGGGGCCCTCCATGAGAACCCCCACAAACGTCCATTTGTCACCTTGCAGGTGAGCCGTGGTCGTGTGGGGCCCTCAACAACACTGTCCTTCACAGAAGGGTTTTACATAGCATTTACATAATGGCCTGATTATGCCGTTTGCTCCACTTTTACGTGATGAGGAACAGTAATGGCTGGGCCTTAGCATGAAGGCATCATCGTGATTCTGAAAGTTCATGCATGTCGCATACATTACCCGGGGACTTCAGTGATTACTGTTTTTCAACCTCTACATTTGCTTTAACATTAGGCCTCTTGTTCTCTTTTGGAACCTTGAGTTTATTCAATACTGTCTTTTTCTCAGAATCCTCTTTCTTCATAGATGCGTGTCTTTCTTTCGATGTGTGTTTCGCTTCTGTCTCTTTACACAGTCTTCAGTCTTTCTTGCAATGGTTTCTCTCTATCTCTTTGGCATGCCACCGTTCAGGTTTTAGAAAGCATGTTCTACATGGAGCACGCAGCTGAAAGCCAACCAGTGTGCCAGGGATGTGGAGGGCTTCTTTTCGAGAGTCAACACCCACAGGAGATTCAGAAAATAACATTTACATCTGTGAGCAGTTTCAGAACGCATCGTTCAGTGTCTGTTATGGTTCGTCAGGCTCTAATTGAAATGCACACGGTTCATTTGAAGGTCCTCATCACAGACCAGCACAGTTTTCTCTGAATTTTGGCTGTGGCTGCATTTAGCCAGCTCACTAAGAATAAACATGCAAGGTGTGCTGGGTAAACATACTTGCAGAGAGTAGACCAGGGTTACTTCAGTGCATAAAAAGCTACTAGATATACAGGTCAAGAGGTTCAAGAATCTCAAGAGAAAAATTGGGAGTCTTGAATATTTATGTATCAGTAATTTAACTCTCATGGAGAGTTTTTTTTTCAAGATAACAAAATATACAAAACGAGTAAGTGCACATTTATTATGACCATAGTTAGTTGGGTACAGAGAGAATAAGAATGAACCCCACAAAGGCTAGGAGGGTAGAAGTATATATGTGGGTTAGAGTCCCATCATTAGTGACGCTCCTGGGGTGCCCCAGTGCTCCCCAGGTTTCTATTCTGAGCCAGGGCAGTTTGGCACAGAAACGTGACCCTGGTGCTCACTCACTGGCTCTGACAAACATCAGGCCCGGGGCTCATTTCTCAGATGAACACACACATCTTTTCTTGGGTTGACTTGACTAACTGTCTGGCTGTTTAAGTGGTTGGGACAGGAAAATAAGGGTATGGTGAGGGAGATGGGAGAAGCCAGGGCATGGGGGGGGGGGGCGGGGGGAGGGTTGGCCAAAGCCTTTGATCTGGGTGGTATGGGGGCGTTAGGGAAACCAAGACGGGAATGGCTTTGGAATGGGTAATGGGGCCAAGGACAGGTCTGTCATAAACATTTACCATGTGACCGTGGGATGTACACATGGACTTCATTGGGTTTGGGTGTGTTGTCCTGTGTTTATATATCTGTTTCTGTATGAGTACACATGTGTGTCTTTGTGATTGTGCCACTGTGAGTAACCACGTGGGGAGAGAAAGTGTGGTTAGGTTTGTGAGTGTGTGTGTGTGTGTGGGTGTGTGTGTGTGTGTGTGTGTGTGTGTGTGTGTGTGTGTGTGTGTGTGTGTGTTTGTTTATGTATTCATCCCCATGGATTTGTGTGGGTGTTATGTGTCACCACAGCCACAGAACGTAGCCCCTGCATTTACCTAGGAAAAGAATTCCGCTCTTAATCATCCATTATTCAAAGAACAAACTAACGTCTATATTTATCCAATAATAAACCTGCACCCTGTAATGAGAAAAGCAACGGAAAACCATTTCAGAGAAGTTGGCTTAACCACCTTGTATCCTTACAAAAAGTCCTGGATCACTATGTCTTTAAATCAAGTCTTGGTAGGACTGCTGGTTCTGAGATGGTTCAGCATTTGTTTTGATCTTTCTCACAGACACAATGTGTTGATGGTTATATTCACACTCTTTCTTCAGATGGGGCTTTTTATTTCATGACTAAAAATAGCTTGGACAGAGAGATATTTTTTGTTGTATCACATGTAGCTGTTTTGATTCTCATAAGACCATGTTTTCTGGAACCAGTTCAAATACTGTATGCTCTACAGTTAGAATAACTGAACAGCCAAAAGCTTCCTTCACAGTTTTTTTTTCTTAAATATCATATTTTACATCATCAGACTGTTTGTTTGCTCCCTGTCTGTTCCCTAGTCTATGTTTGTTTGTGCTTGTTTTTTGTTTTTGAACTATGTGTCTGCGTGGATAAATGTTTTTCAGCCGTTTCTAGAATGAAGTCCATGTTTGTCAGTAATGGGAGGGTACGTCCCCCTTCCCCCTCTTTTTCTCCTCCATCCACAGACACCACAGTGCATCCAACCAAGCACCCGATTGTCTTCTCTCCCAAGTAATTAGAATGTCTGCTTGACCCCACGGCCCTCAAGCCACTCGGCTGTCTGTCTGCCTCCAATGGAGAAAAAGAAAGGTTTTCACATTCCGCTCCTCCTTGTCAGGGCAGCGCCTACCCAATGTGCCGTGTGTGTGTCAGAACTCACGCAAACACATGCTTCCCTTTATCGCATTCCCTCTTTCTTTCTTTCTTCTTTTCTTCAGTTCTTTCTTTTTCATTGTAATTTTTGTTGGCCTAGTCACTACAATCTCCTGAAACGTCTCTATATTTAGATTCTTTGTCTTTATTTTTAACACCGCCACTTTTTTTATTTGAGCTATTCTTTGTCTCCCTCTGTTTTTCCTCCTCCCCACACTTTTTCTCTCCATATTACCCAGGAGAGCAACATCTTACAGACTGAAAACAGTGAGTAACCATTAAACGTAGTTCCCCTATCATTTTCTGGAGGATTACTTCTCATTGGGGAACAATGTGCTATTTTTAACAGTGGTGTTATTAGATCCTCTCCTGCCAGCATTCAAATCGAATTGCTATTCTGGCAGATTGTAGTGTGTAGAGCTATTTAAGTACATACCTATAATTGCCTTAAACAAGAGATAGCCTAACCTAAGTAGTTGGGTAATTGTATGTGCTTGTGAAAACATAGCCCGACAAGGCTTCCTATGCTGTCCTCAGAAGATCAGCACAGACGTTTGATTTTGCACATCCTTTCCTATTTACAGTAAAACCGCTTCTCAATGACTGTGTAGAAAGGTCTCAAGTTCAAAAGTCTGAATTTGTTTTTTATTTTTACCTCTTTCTCTCTCAATGGCTCAAGGACATGATTATGCTGCGATTGGGGGAGGAAGCTGAGTTTTTACAAGTGTCAGTCAGTCCAGCAGCCAATGTCGATTCATATCTAAATGTTCTACGCCTAATGTTCACCATTTGGTGGACAGACTAGGTGTAGGGAGTGATGTAAAAATCATAAACTCCTCACTATTGATTGATTGATGTGTTTTAGTGTTTCTATTTTGGATTAGGACTGTATAACTAAAACAGTGCAGCAGTCATTATCTCCATAACTCTCCCTATGGAGTCACCAGATAGACCTTTATTCTCTTCCAGCTAGAAGACTAAAATAGTTGTTCTACAAAACCAACATGGTTGTATTCATCTGCAAGTTGTCACTCTGTAGCTGGGAACAGTCTATTATGGACATGAAGCGCGTATTTGGAACGATTGAAGATTGCAAATCACACACTGACTTTGTTGGTTGGAATAGATGGTTCTCCATTCCTTCCTCCCTCTTACTCTTCATCTTTTACATATTTCTCTCTGTCATTATTTTTTCCATGCTCTGAACCTCAAACCCACAATTTTACCTCTCCTACTCCACCACTGATTCCCAAAACGCAAATGTTTTGGACCCCCCCAACCTCAACCTTTAACTAAGCATTCCTGTGATCCACCCAGAGGAATCCAGCCTTAAGTGGCATAGTTGGCAACAATCCACTGCACATCCACGGTGCAGTCAGCCACAGGTTTTCAACCCACTGGCTCTCTGGCTGGAACCCACCCAGCCCAATGCTGTATCGCAGCATCCTGACGATGAGCTGGGTGTTGATCACTGCTAAGACCCAGTGAGAGAGTGCGCATGTTATGGAAAGAAACACGAGATGCGGAGGGTTCAAACAATGGTTAGATTCAAAGTCGCTTTTTGTGCAGACGGACTGAGGATGAGACACTCGTTCCTGAAGAAATGGACGGAAGCGCTGGCTGACCCTGTGTGGTGTGCGTCACCAGTAGTCGTGACCAGAGTGCGTGTTGCTGCTCTTTTGTGACAGACCAGCCACGCCACGCTCCACTTTGGTCTGGACTCTGCCTCTGCGTGTCTGACCTCACATTGCAGTGCACAGTCTGACTCCACAGCAAGGACACAGACCCACAGATAATCCCCAGTTTGGTCAACATCCAGCAGCCTTGGGACACAGCTAGACAGGGTGTTAGGTCAAGTGCTGTAATCCTCGATCTGGGAGACATTCCATCATCTCTGTTACGTACATTGTGTTTGAATTGTAAGGAGGAGCTGGGAGGAGTTTCAGTTGATGGAGTGCATGATTGATTGCGATGTGAAAGGAAACAAGCTTAGAAAATCTCACCCTTAAACTTAATCGATATTGATTACGCATAGGGAATTTCCAAATGTAAACAAAAATGCTCACATAGTTAGGTACCTAATTTACTCTTTTGGTACCCGTCTCCAGATTTTAACTTCTACCAACAATTCCTTCAATTTCATAGCAACTTCATACCTGTTCTAGCCTACCAAATTGTCCATCCATCCATCCATTATCAGAACCGCTTATCCTATGCAGGGTCACGGGGAGCTGGAGCCCATCCCAGCTGACCCTGGGCGAGAGGCAGGGTACACCCTGGACAGATCGCCAGTCCATCGCAGGGCCAACACAAAGATGCACACTCTCTCACACACACATTCACACCTACGGACAATTTAGAGTGACCAATTCACCTGCATGTTTTTGGAATGTGGGAGGAAACCGGAGTACCCGGAGGAAACCCACACTAACACGGGGAGAATATGCAAACTCCACACAGAAAGGCCCTCAGGTGGGATTCGAACTCAGGACCTTCTTACTGTGAGGCAAGATAATTTTTTAAATATAAAGAAATTAACTTCACCACCATTTACATAATATTGATCTGCAATTTTTTTGTTACGCCGGAGGGCATCACTGGAGGGCTGGACACAAATGCAGGACTCCCTAGACGAAATATAGGTGTATCAAAGGTCGTTTGATTGGTAAGCCAAGTTCGGTACACAGAAAGGCAGTCAGAAAACCGGGCAGATTATCCAATATGGAACAGGCAAAAACAGAGTCGAGGGCACAGGCAAGGGTCAAAACCAAAAGGTACTTGAACAATGGATAATCGCGGGAACGCTTGACACATGGTACAAAGACGAACTAGCACAGGACATCGGAATACAAGGACTATTTATACAAGAGGTAAATGGACACAGGAGACACCAATAAAGGGCGTGGCAGGCGATTACCCTGACGAGGAACCACACGAGGGGAGGAGAGGTCAGGTTCTGAAACGAGAGGGAAGGTAAGTACACACACTAAACAAACATTTAACAAAGCCGACGAGACATGACACTTTGTTTCCAACTTTTAAGTGGCCAAATAAAAGAGCGATGCAGAAGTGGCTGCTTTTTAATTGAATTGAAGAAATTAAGTTGTCATAGTGGATGTGTATAAAAAAAGAAATTTGCATTTCCTTTAATAGCCATTTCGATTAAGAAATAAGCCAAGCCTAAGAATATTATGGTTATGATTGTCTCTACGTGGATACAAATCCACGGGTTGTAAGCAAATTCCTGTATCTGATACTGAATGTTACAGTAGGTTAATGCAGAACCACAGGCACCAGTTTCAGGACATAAATGTAAATTAGTAACAGCACACAACAGCTGCACACCCATGACAACAGGATCTAGACATAGAAAAGGAACAAGGAAGGATGGTTGACACAAAACCTGTTCCAGCAGGAAAAAGGATCCATCCTAGGAAACAATGACAGCCTATTGAACACAGAAAAACACAGGAAATGTAAATACAAATCAAGGGAGACCAATAGACCAATCAGAGACTAAAGAAGGTAACAGGGAGCAGGTGTAGACAATAGGTAAATCAGGTCCTAAACGGGCCAGGCCATAACAGTCAGAAAGCATACAAGGAGGAGAACCTGGACAGGAATGGGATTTGTGAGCTTATAATGGTCAGCATGACACATTATTTACATTCATAGTACGATTATTCAATGTGTTAAAGTACAAACCAGGATGGATAATACCTTACCAATGGCTTCCTGTTCAATTTAGTGTTGGCAGGTGTTCTGAATAGTTTGAGTGTTGGCAGGTGTTCTGAATAGTTTGAGTATTGCCAGGTGTTCTAAATAGTTTGAGTGTTGGGAGGTGTTCTGAGTAGTTTGAGTGTTGGGAGGTGTTCTGAATAGTTTGAGTGTTGCCAGGTGTTCTGGCACTATGCGCCTTCCCCTCAGGATGGGCTTCCTGGTCGCACATATTATTAGATACAACAGTGGAACAGTATCAGGTGGCGCATTTTGACACGGAGAAATGCCTGATCACGATGCTGCCCTGTGTTTTGACGTAAATGCATACTTTTTAAACCCATTTTAAGTGGGGTAGGCAGTTTTCTGCTAAAGACTTCCTCCTGCAGCGCTCCCTGTCCTAAGCCCCTCCCAACAGGGTAACACAGGTGCGGGAACAAGCATGCCTCACTGATATTTACACCTTCGATTGTTTCTATGGTAAAACTCTAATAGACTCTCCTTTGATACGCCGGTCCTCATCTTTCTGAGTGTCTGTGCAGTGTAGGACTGGAAGCAGTGGTTGCCAGTGCTGGAATAGCATCTTTTTTAGCAGGATTGTCAACCATTTAATCTTACTTTACCGTCTGAGGGGACATGAATAAGTGTCTGCATGTAGAACAGTCCATAGGAACGTCCTCTCTCCAAAGTCACTTGTCCTAGCCTATCTGGTGATTATTGGGATTGCATCCCTCTTCCTCCAGTTGATGCTCAGACCTTACATTGCCGACGTACTGTAAGATGGATGTGTTGCCAGTCATCTCAAAGTCAGTCAGGTTTTTAGCCATCGCAGCATGACACATAGTCAGGCTGTTTGTAAACTTTCTTTCGCTAAAGGCAGGGTCAGTAGGCTGATGTAGGAGTGACATCTATGGTCGAAGCGTCTGAGTGTTTTGAAAAGCGCTTTGTAAATGTTCTGTGTTCTTATTATTAACAGTGGGGGAAGCTGATTTAACTAGACCCTCATCATATTTGGTCCACAACTCATCTGGGAGGGCAGCTAAACTCAAACTATCCTTATTATTCAGTGGTGTTACCATACAACGTGTGACGGCCCCCTCAAAGATCAAATGGACATTATTATCAATAATAATAATAATAACCATAATCATAATAATAATGTTATTAGTTAGAATTATGGACGGGGCACAACTGCAATGAGTAATCGTAATCGACTCTCCATCTACATTCTTCCACATCCTTCCAAAGTCACAGTCCCTCCCTTGATTAACATGCACACTACCATGGAATCTTCCTCCATAAACTCAGTGACTGCCCCACACTATGCAGGCGGATGTGTGTTCAAGGTGATGGCGGATGTATGTTCAAGGTGATGCCGGTCATAAACGTGTTATAGGGACACTGTGAGAGAGATCAGGCATGTGTGTGTTTGCATGTTGGTGTCTTGATGTGGTGTAAACAATGCTTCTAAGTCAGTACTTCTAGACTGCACTCAGAATGACTGGGGAGAATGGAGAATGGATTTCTCCTTACCTACCAGTGACTTCCTGTCTGGTCCTTGCCTCATCTGTCTATTTTCCAAACATTACCCTCTCAACTTTATTTCCATCCTTTCTATAGTTTATCTCGTCTACCCATTGATGTAGCCCAGTCACACTTAGTGTCCCTTTCGCTAGGAAACCATATCTCACCCACAAAATGTGTCGCCTCACTGCCTCTGCGCCATATTTCTTAACCGTTTGTTGACTAATATCACTGCCCAACTCTAACATCTTCTCTTTGGTTAATTTACCCCCCATTATAGACCGGTTACGAATTCACCTTCACAAACCAATGACGTTGGAACCTACACTATGTCTAGGCCTCCTTGACCCCTTAACCCCTAACTCTAACCCTAACCCTCCTGTTTTGTTAGTTAGACCTTGGGGAACAATCTTGATGTTCCCCGGTCAAATTGACCCGGTGCAGGTGTAACTTCACAAAAAGAATACAAATGCAGATGAAAAGTATAACATTATCCTCAGCCAAAGTGACCATTTTAATAATTATTTATTTAAATTAAGGTCCTTTTTGTTTTTATCTATTTTATTTTTTTTCTCCACTGATTAGATGGTGGTTTACTATGCTCCAAAAATTATTTCAAATATTTTCCAACGTTTTATATATCTATTTTAAGACAGGTCAAAGTTCCCTGTTACACAACCGGAGGGATCCACTTGAGTATTTCCTCTAGTGTGGACCAGAGACGAACATGCTGGGACAAGAAAATGATTTACCCAATGTGTGTTACTGCTAATTTGTGATTGTCTTGAATTCATTCAAAAATGACGGCTCTTGGAAGGGAGTCGAGTCTCATCGATCCGTTTAAAGAGCCGACTCTTTCATGAACGGTATATCACTTCAAAGCCGGTACTTCTGAGCCTCCTTCGCTCTTGGCGCGCTCCTTCCCATCAAAACACACGATAATAAAAAATTGTTGTTATTATTGTTATTATTATGATAATAATAATGATGATAATAAGTATAATAATAAGGATAATAAGTATAATTTATAAAGCATTTTTCAAAACACTCAAAGACGCTGTGCAAAGTTTAAAACAATAATATGGGAGTAAAAAACAAGCAAACAAGTCACCTGTCCAGCGCAGCGCTAACATACAGGTAAAACTCAGAAAATTTGAATATCGTGTAAAAGCTGTTTTATTCAGGCAATTCAACATAAAAGGTTAAACCAATACATTTTATAGACTCATTACATGCAAAGAGAGACATCTCAAGCATTTCTTTGTAATTTTGCTGATTGTGGTTTACAGCTTATTAAAACCTCAAACCTGAAAAACCAGACAGAAAATTATAATACAGTGTAAAGCTTCCGTGCTGTAGTCTCAAAGTGTCACACACTAATCAGGTAAGGAATCCAAAACACCTGCATGAGGGCCCTGAATTTTTAAAAAGTCTGTGTCTTGTTTGGTTTTGATTAGATTAATTCACAATCATGGGGACTGCTGATCTGACAGTAGTGCAGAAAACCATAATTGACTCCTACACAAGGCAAAAAGTAATGGCAAAAGAAGCTGGGTGTTCTCAGAGTTCAGTGGAAGGCAGAAGCGTTGAAGAAAACAGTGTACAATTTGGAGGGATGACCGCAGCCTGGAGAAGATGGTCAGGAAAGGGCCATTCAAAAATGTGGAGGAAATTCATGAGTGGACTGGAGTTGCTGCTTCAAGAGAAACAACACGCAGGCTGTTGGCTGGTGTCTGTGATGACTTGGGGAACCATATCAGCTGCTGGTGTTGTTCCTCTGTGCTTTGTCAAGTGCAGCATTAACGCAGCCGTCTACCAGGACATTTTAGAGCACTTCATGCTTGCTTCATCGACTAGCTTTATGGGGATGCGGACTTCATTTCCCAGCAGGACTTGGCAATAGCCCACACTGCCAAAAGTACAAAATCCTGGCTCAACAACCATGCTATTACTGGGCTTGATTGGCCCGCAAACTCACCTGACCTGAACCCTATGCGAAATCTATGGGGCATTGCCAAGAGAAAGCTGAACGGAAAGAGACCAAACAATAAAGAAGAGCTCAAGGCCGCGATTGAAGTATGTTGGTCATCCATAACACCTGAGGTGTGCCGCAAGCTGGTAGCATCATTCCACGCTGGATCAGGGCAGTCATTTGTGCAAAAGGGGCCCCAACCAAGTACTAAGTATAGATGCAAGACTTTACTTTCAAAGGCCTGATATTTTTGTATTTAAAATCCTTTTTTTGTATTGATTTCAAGAAATGTTCCATTTTTTTTGAGTTTTTGAATTTGAGTTTTTTGGAAACTAAGTCAAAACAAATAAGCTTGAAAAAATTGATTCAGGAAGTCAATTTCACCTTTAAAGTTGAGTAACAGAAATACATGCACTTTTTCAGGATATTCAAATGTTCTCCCACATTCCTACCTACGGACAATTCAGAGTCACCAATCAACCTTATAGGGACGGTGTTCACCATCACAATTTCCTCATCTTATAAATAATGCGAACCTGTTTGTTATTGGTCACAGGTCAAACACCACCTCTTATGTGAACGCCCTTATGGCTATAAATTAGGATTATCTCCGTTCATTTGTTTAAATATTGTTATACATATTTATTGATTTACTTGGGCGTGACATGGTCAGTGACGCCACATAACGAAAGGATATATTGAACTTGCTTCGCGCATGAAATAACCCTCTGGTAAAAAGATCAGTCACTAACTAGGTAAGGATAATTAACTGAAGGGGCGTGCTGGGTTTGGGAGAGCGGGGGCCATATCGTGGAATGTTTTACCCGATGGACTAGACCATTAACGGTAGGCCATCACTGTTATTTTTAACTGAAAAAAGGCTTTTTTGACCCGTCGCGTGGTCAGTGCACCGGGGAATATCTTTGGGAAACGCAGGTTTTTGTTAAGGGTCCTTTTACTCATGACGCAAAGTTTCACAACTTTCGCCATGGCTGATTTTAATAACGAAATAATCATGTCATTATTCGTGGGGGATTAAAAATAAGCCTATGTCGACAAGGCAATGTCCATGCACTATAAATCGTATAATTTTGCAACTTTGATTGTCTACAATTTTTTTTTTCCCATACCAGTTTATCAAATATAAAAATTTCATGGATTCACGATTTCCTGTAATTTACATTTTGTTATCTTCAAGCTTAAGTAGGCTAATAAGTAGTATAATTGGGACACACACACACACACACACACACATACACACACACACTGGTTAGACAGGATAAACAACACCACCTAAACTATGGAACTCTCTCCCTCCGTTAATTCGTAATTTCAGCTCGTTATTAATATTTCAAACCAACCTTAAAACTTATCTTTTCACTTTATCATACCCTAGTTAACTCTGTTTAGAATCCAGTCCATTTATTTCACTGCATATAGTTAGAACTGTTGTTGTTGTCTCTGTTATTCTGTTTGTGTCAAATTGTTTCTCTATCTTTTATTATTATTATTATATGTCATCCATGTCTGAAATGTTTAGATTGTGAAGCGACTTTTGGTGTTTGAAAAGCGCTATATAAATGAATTTTCATTACTATTATTAACATCTGCATCCTTTTAGGGATCAGACTGTAAGGATGAATCTGAATCACAGAATCCGCAATTCCTACTAAACTTTATTCACAGCGGAAACATGTTCAGTACATTGTTTCGACAACAAAGCAGACAGACCAGACAAAAGGTAATATACATAAATTAAATCAAGAGCCAAGTAATAACATCACATCCAACAACTACACATCCATGGTAAGAATAGTAGCAGCATTATAAAAACAATATTAAGCTGTAAAGTGTATAAATACACATCATATTTTTTTATATTCACTTATGTAGGGTAAAGATGTGTGAATAGAGCCAGTGTTTACTAGAGGCGTCTTTGAGGCGTGGGCATGCCAGTAAAGTCTCTTAGTAAACGATGTATATACAGTGCCTCCGTAAGGTTTCCCCAGCGCTAAACCTTTTCCACATTTTGTTGCGTTAAGGCATTATTCCAAAGTTTGTACATATATCAAAATCATCCAAATCCACACATCTCACCATAATGACAACGTGAAAACAGTGCAATAAAATTGGTTTTGTGTGTAACTGCTGCATGATTCATTTTGTGCAGTACACAGTACAGTAACAGTACAACACATACATGTGCTTTGAAATAATACAAAATCGTTATTTTAGTTTTCCAATTAAGAGGGTTTTGTGAAAGCTCGTATGAAACTTGCTGGGTTCAGTTCCTCCAAAAAAAGATTAAGAATCGCTGTTCCGTGCGTTGAAAAATAAAAGATCATTAGGGTTACAGCTCTGAAAATTTCAGAACTTGTCCCTTGCAGAGAAATACAACTTTCGTACGCTGGCACCCATTACAAATGATATCTATCTTTGGTTTTTTTAACTGGCGTGTGAATCCAAACCTCTGAAAATTGATAATTCAAAGACCGATATCATGAAGCAATTCAAATTCCATATTTGATCTTTTAATAAATATCTGAGTAATTATTATTTAGTTAGTTATTTGTATCCTAAAAAAATACCTTAAATCTCTTTTTTTTATGTCCAACATCGAGATTCTTTAGAGGCCAGAAATCCTCACAGTCATCAGACACACCAACCCAGGACTTCGTCTTTTCACTACGTGGTACAAAGGAGTCATGTTACAATATTATAAACATTATAAAATATAGATGAGTTTAGGAGGTCTTTACAACAGGTCTCCTACATTTAACATATTAAGAGTTTCTCTTGAATCTCAGCAGAACGTTTTTATGAAAGTGTTCCTTAAAAAAAAAACTAAAGATAAGCTAAAGTTTAGCAATTAATTTGGCCCACCTCATTCTCGACGCCAAGAATACTTTTACAATCTAAATGCCTTTTTAGTTATTTCATGTATTATTAATTCCCCCCCCCAATCTAAATATTATCATTTGTGCACCTTCTGACTCCAACACACACACACACACACATACACACACACACACATATGCACTTACACATCACTTAGCCCTTACACGCACTATT
>JAVQJS010114517.1:0-19484 GCA_036024795.1 Galaxias rostratus | reverse complement strand
CTTTTCTTCTGCTAGTCTTTCTTTCACTCGTTCTTTTCCTCTCACAATCTCTCTCTCTCTCCCCTCTCTTTTTCTTTCTCTCTCTCTGTCAGTCTCTCTTTCTCTCGTTCTTTCACTCTCGCTCTTTCTCTGTCTCTTTCAGTTTCTCTCTTTCTCTGTGTCAGTATCTCTCTCCCTCTCGCTCTATCTCTTCTTCATGTCCATGCTGTTTAGCAGAATGATAATTCTACAATTCCTGTCCTCCAAGGGCATGTCTGTGTTTGTCTTAAAGGTCACAGTCCCATTTTCTTTCTTTGACTATAAAGTAGAACTCACCTTCACTCACCTTCATCCATGAAGGTTGTTTTAGATCTCTTGGTCGGCTCTGTAATTCAAGCCACAATGCACCAGTCTATAGGTCACCATGTATATAGGTCTGTTCTTCTTGCCCTGCTTAAACGAACACTTTGTTACATTGTAGGGACTCTACTTGCGTCAGTTGTGTTGCCTATTTGTCATATGTATAGTGGTAAATAAAAGACTTGGGGGGGATTTATAGTAATGAGCTCTGTCTAAGTCCAAATAAACAGAGCTTTTAGAGGACGTCGTTCTTCTCTAATGACTGAGTGAGATTGGGATGAGGGTCTGTGATGATGTTCCCCCTGATCACTTCCACATGTTACTGGAGCACTTAGTCGTGGAGTCACTTGAGCCGTTTTTTTTATTTATCTTTAAAACACTATGTTTTGATTAGCTAGCGCTGAGTTGTTGTTCGGCATGAAGATGGAAAGTGGGCCGGAGTGCTTTTTTTCTCCCTCTGTGCTGAGCAGTTGAATAAGATCACAGTCAGAGCATGGGTAAATGCTTTCTGCTGTCTGCAATTCCCCCCTGCTCTAAACGAGCCCATGACCAGGCCTGTGGTAAACATACAGTGGCTCCCTCAGCAAGCGGAGCTAGTTCAGCAGCTGTGGAGCAAGCGCCCAAAACAAGTGAAGCCAGCGTTTTCAAATGGGAGGAGAAACACTGTGGAAAGAGAACTCCTATTAGCTGTCTCCTCCACTGGAAGTCATCAACGCTTGTCAATGACTGTGAGTGGGGCAATGAATTTGTTTCAAGAGTCTGTGCGCTAAAGCACGCAGGAGAAGCATTAATACACTCATCAAGGGCCATGCTGGCATATTCCCTCCGCTGCCTTCCTGCCCTCTGTTATCGTGCCTGCTGGAAAGAATGAGGCAGATCAAGGAAGAGAGGAGGAATGAGGGAGAATGTAAGGAGCGGATTGACTTCTGTTCTGCCTCCAAGCCCGTTCTAGTAACATGTGTTAACAGCGCTAGAATACTAACCCAAGGCTGGTAAAAAAAATCTTGTTTGAACTTGCTTTGATATAGAGGAAGGAGTATTTGAATACCATGGTACAGGGCCCTGTATCCCAAAAAATCTGGATGCTACTTAAATGTAGTCATTGTGATTTTGTGATTATGATGGTACTGACCCTCTGGAGAGTGGCTTATGGAATGTGCAGATGAAGACAAGAGGTGAGCAGCTCCATCTCCAAGAAGGCACATAAGCAAATTAAGTGTGACCAGAAGCTTTAAATCGGAAGGCAAGGATTAGACTATTTGATGAGCAGATTTAAGGGTGCAAGCAAGGCACACAAAAAGAAACACTTCTGGCAAGGCGTAATAATCTCAAAAAGATGTTCTTTAAACTCATCTCCCAATGACACACACTTTCTCTGCACTTCTACCCAACATCTTCCATCCCTGAGATTAAGGTCTTTTATCATGTAACCTCTCTTTCATGATCTTCCTATGGCTTTTGGCTTACAACAGACTTGATGAAGTTTAGGTAGAGTAAATATTTTTATGTGTATAAACAAGTTTAGTTCTGTGACAACAAACAATGGTAATGCCTGTTTTTTTTATTTACATTTGCACTCCAAAGGAATGCTCACAAAGTTCTACATGGCAATAATCTAGCAAAGTAAATGACTAATTATTAACCTTTTCCTCTGACATACGAATGTGTTTGTTTACAAAATGTTCCTTCCATAGACCTTCCATACCCCCAGCCTGGGAGACGAAGAATTTGAGATCCCTCCCATCACCCCTCCGCCTGAGACAGAATCTGGGCTTGGCGGATCCGACACAGACTCCCCCTTCCCAGAACCAGCAGTCCAGCACAGAGGTCCCTTCATCCCTCACTTCCCCCCACAGAGCCTGGAGCTGCCATCCATCACCATCTCACGTAACATGATGGACCAGGAAGGTGTCTCTATCAACAGCAGCCTACCACTGGTGAGTATCAGCAATCAGGGTCAGGGTTATGCAGCAACACTTTGGGAGACCCTCAATTCACATTGTAGGATAGTACACAATGAGATGAGCTATGTAACTGGACCATGGCCTAACCCAAACAGCAGTAGTTAAGCAGTCAGTTTGAGATCGGATGTTTTGATGCCTTTCGAAGCCTAAAGGCCTGTGGCCAATCTTTTCTGAACAAATCATAGACTTTAAATGTGAAACAAAGTTGAGCCTTAGTGAGAAAATCGGATTGAAAAAGTTGGTCATTTCTGGGTTGTTCTGTAATGAATGTAGGTTCCAGAAAGTACTGACTTGCTGCAGATGCTGGCGCATCACTGTCAAATGATGGCATTCCAAGTCTTTATCTGATGTTTAGACTGGACCACAGTGCTTCGTTTGGAGAGTGGTTTATGTTTTTGGAATTTCAAGGTTTTGAAATCAAAGGTTTTTGCTTTGAAAACCACTCTGCTACTTGAATTTGTGAAACTACAATAAATAGACTGGTCAGGTTCAGGATCAAATATTTCAATATCATTAACACGTAATATCTTGTATAGGCCAGCACCAAACATAATTTATACATTACAGATTGCAACTTTCTTTATAATTTTTTTCAACATTATGTTCTTCCGTTTTCCACTGCTGTAAATATTCAGCCTCATCAAGGCTATCATCCTTGGCTAGCCATCCCTATTGTAGGATAGGTCAAGGCAAGGCATAGGCGATAATGTTATATCCATTGAACTGTGTTATAAAATGTAAAATGGTAGACTGAGTAATCGTTCTTTATTTTTTATAATGTTAGGTGTTATAGATTTTAAGATTGTTGTCTGGGAAAAGCCATTCTCAAATGTCACAATCATAGATGCATTGAGGAGGAAAAATAGAAATGTCACTGGCTGACTAGTTGTTCCCCTCCTGTTACCAAACTGGTGCATTCATTAAAAAATACACATGCAGAAAGATGATGATTTTGATTTTCATCTAAAAATATGTTACATTTGAGTCTCACATTGTTTTATGTTGTGTATATATATGAATACAAATTTGGAAGGGCATTTGTAGACCCTAAGCCCGCTCTAGATTTCCCCACGCATATGGTGAATTGCACTTACGTACAGATATTTATTTACATTCCAATATGGTCAGGCACTATAAAATTTTACAGCTTTCCCCCCCGTGTTGGCATGTAAAATAATTGCAGCTTTTAAAATATCTGTGCCGCATAAGTGAGTCCCGGAAGGCTTTTGCCTAAAGAATTTTCATTTCATGGTCAGTTAAGCTTTCCACATCTGGAAGAAACGGAACCTTGACACAATTACAGTCCTGACTGTTCTCATGACTAGGTTGAGGATTAGATTTGATTCTCAAACATTATTCCTCTTTAACACCATTTGCATGGCTCATGTCTCTGATTGTGTGGAGACTCTATTAAAAATGGTGAGAGAATGTGGGTTTTTGCTCCTTGCCTCGTTTCATTGTCTCTGGCCCTCTTTATCACACATCACACATTGTGCCATAGAAAGGCTTACTGTGGCACTCCATTTTGTGTAAAAATGGGATAATAAGCAAAGTCTATACAGTTGTCTTTTGTTTTAAAAAAGGAGAAGCTAAAGATATAGGAGGAAAAAACATACATTTATTAAATGGACTTTGAATTCCACCGCTAAATAAAAATCAATTTAGGTAGCTTTATCCTTTTACTTACCAAATGACTACATACATCATATGCACATAGGGATTCTTACATTGAGCACTTTACTGTAATTGAGCACGCTTGCATGGACAGTCAGTTTAACCATAACTAACAAATTATACAACAAAGTACATTTCTCAATTTCCTCAAACAGTTACCCTTGTTTTTCCCCTTCAGTTGGAAGTGACAGAAAATTATATAACCAGTGGATGTACCTGCATCTTCCTCAGATCCCTCCCATGTCACCGCTTGCCAAGGTTTCCCCACTAATTCCTTTCCCTAATGCTCAGCGTATATCTTGCAAATTGGCCACAGATGCTATGGTTTTGTAAAGAGAAATTCATTTCTCAGCTGCAGAAATGCCTGGCAAGCCCTGAATCTGAAGTCATTATTTATTTAATCTGCTCTCTAACAAGCCTCTGACTCTCATTTTTGTCTCCCAGCATGTGTCCCTCTGATTTGTGATTGGTCTCAATAGTGGCAAATAGTATTGGAGGTAGAGCTGCCAGTATCGCCATATTCACAGCTCCCCTCTCTCCCGACTGCACAGCACGGATCTGTGTGTTACATTGCTCAAACACCTGGTACCTTCCCTATTCCGTAGGCTTCCCTTTATAAGGAATCATAATCAGGGATGCACAAACTACGTTACTGATCCGCATTTTCAGATCGAAAAATTGCACGGTAAATTAAATAGATTTCTTTTTATTAAATCCAATAAATGATGCACCCATGCTTTTAAATAAAATTGCCCAGATTTTGACTTGGCAGAAACCATGGTGTCCTATTTAAAACAGTAAATGTGTCCAAGGTTGCAAAAACCTTTTTTATCTTCTTATTTCGTTTGCAGGCGGTGGAGCACGGACATCAGTGCTGCATCAATTTCAGAGAGTGGATTCTTTTCAATGTTTTTAAATTCAGCAGACCGCTATTGTGACATATCGGGTCAGTCAGGAATGAAAGTTATTAATGCGGACATGCAATACTTATAATGAAGTCTGAGCTTGACCTTCTTAATAATTGATTCTGTAATTGAGTTTTTTCGGGCAGGGCTTGAAATGAAATTATATGATGTTGAACAAGTTTTAAATACCAAGAGTGCTTTGGGAGGAAGTGGGAAAGGTTGTAGGTCATTGCTAGGGAGGGAGAACATGTAGTATGTCTACAACCCTTACGGCAAAGGGATGGTGAATTGGTCTGATTTTGGAGGGTGTCAAGGTGAAACAATGGCTAAAATTTTAGACTATGTAGCCACAGCAGAGAGTGAGGTGTGTTTAGACAGAGGGGGAGAGAGAAAAACAATTTGTCTTCACACTATTATAGCCTTCTCCAGCATTCAAAATTATTTTTTTTCTCATTTGGCTTAAGCACTGACTTCTGTAGGTAGTCGAAAATGGGGGAAAATAGATGAATGTTCGCGCTTAGAAGCACAGTAAAGGAATATGTGCAGAGGACTGATAAACTATCTTTAATAGGACTGACCTTTCATGCTGGCGAAAGTTACTGGGGGATTCATCCTTATAATTACCATATAGATGATTTTACCCCTCTCCTGCTATGGAACATTCCCAAGTGCTCTGTCGTTGATTGAATGGAAATTGAACTTGTTAACATTCTTTTCAGCCTGTTATAGCTCATGCAGTGCCCCTGTTCGTAAATTTCTCACCTCGCAAAATTATGATTCAAATATCTTCAAGAACCGATCCGAGCCTGTTTTCAGTGGCAATGCCATTGAGATTTTATCCCCACACATTTGAATGGGTAATATCGCATTTTGAGTCCAGCTGCTCTGTTTAATGTGATGCGTGTTTTGGAAAGGTCTTAGCTATTGTTTGATTTTTTTATTGTATGTCCCAGTGTTGCGGGTGCTTTGATACTGAGGAGAGGCTACTGTAGAATGTGTTGTTTAAGGCCGAGAGTCATCAATCAGACACGCCAAGACGTTTGACCACTTGGCAGTTGCACCTGACTGTCAGTGTATGACATTGCTGCTGGCTGCAGTGGAAAGATCTGAAAGGTATAGAGTGTCAAATTTATTGCATGACTTAAACGTCCACGACACACTCAACATACACAGACACACACATATACACACACAATACAAACACGGACACACAGACAAGCCAACCTGATGGGAGGACACATCTGGCCACTGTGCACTCAAGATAAGGACTTATTTTCAGATTTACGATGAGCATCAAAATATCTAGTTGGATGTCTGCTGTGACTGCAGACAATATCGCAATCAAAATGCAAATTTGTTGAAAGAAGAACACACATAAACAGAGTTGTTGCTGATTCATATTCATAATCAGGGCTTCAGCAGCTTAAATTATTTGTTTCACTGGATTGTTATTGTCATTGGCCTCTCATGGTAGGTAAAATGAGGACTATTGTCATATTTTAATCAACTGCTTAAACACTCTGTTATATTGCATGTGTGTTCAAAGCATTGGCAAGATTTTATATAGTGCTAAAGTTAATATTAAAGTAAGTTAATGGCTGATTGTTGGCTATAGTAAAATGGGCAATGCGATTGTGACATAGCGCAAACAAAGTAAATATTACCCATCCTTCCTCTCTGTTTGTTGGAAGTACACACTACAGGGAAACATCATCTAACAGGCCCTGTTTGAAAGACCCCAAGATGTTCCAGACAAATGACAAAAATGTGTCATTACTCTAAGTGAAATTGCATCATAGGAATTGGGCAGAAGTGTTACAAAACAGATGGCCCTGGCTAATGAGCTCAGTGTGCTTATCTTTGATGAGCAGAGAGCCCTTATGAGCTCCCTAATAGAGATGACAATGAGACTTCCTCATCAACTAGAACATTGGAGAGCATAGAGACAGAAATCACAGTCTCTCACACAGCCTTGTTTATGGCACCATTTAGCCAGGACGGAATTGAATGGTGCCTTATTTAAAATGTCCGAACAATGTGCCATCTGTAAGTTGTGCTCACACTTCTGCAAAATGACGACGCATGTGTAAATACAGAGCGCTCTCCAGAAGATTGCATTTATGATAAGCAGCAGCGATGACATATGAGAAAGAAATGGATTGTAAATCCAATATGTTTCTGTCTGAGAAGGTGTTAGAATATTGTTTTGGAAGAAGGGGTTCATAAGGTTCTTTCAATAAAGCCAGGTGCGTGGGTTTATGATGTGTTGATGTTGGAAGAGATTGAGTTTGTGCTGCTGAATACCAGATGGATGTGCCCAGGGAGAACAAATCACCTTTCTGTTGTGTTTCCTTCGTTCTCTCTGTTCCTGTCAGCACTACTGGCTCTCTGATCAGTCTCCCCTCTGGGGGACTGGCAGGCTTTGTAATTTCATCCTCTGTAATCAATGGAAATGCTTCACCTCTCCCCTACATAAAATCCTTTCAAGACCTAACGGTTTTATCAGGAAGATGTAGTGTGTGAAATATTTTTGAAGATAGTGATTGTGGTAGAAGGGTTAGGTAGGGGAAGTGGCTGAGACAAATT
Organism: Galaxias rostratus; assembly: GCA_036024795.1. Classification (NCBI taxonomy): domain Eukaryota; kingdom Metazoa; phylum Chordata; class Actinopteri; order Galaxiiformes; family Galaxiidae; genus Galaxias; species Galaxias rostratus. The sequence continues at coordinate 12,016 of JAVQJS010114517.1, read as the reverse complement.
AATATCTTATTCTCCAAGTAATTGTTTACAGTCAAAATGAATTTGAGTTTTCTACAGAAACTAAATTGCATCTTCTAATGGAAAAGGGCCGAGGCATTTTTTCGCTATAAGAAAGAAGGAAAATCTTTGCAACATTTTACAGAACAATTTAGTTGTTGCTATCTGCTTGCTATGGGTAGATTTTTGTGTTTACAAATGATTAAAAACAATTATTTTGCCCTGCTATTTGCAGTTTCACCTTCTTTGCAAGCCAATACATGCCTTCCTAGCCAATACATGACCCATATTTGGCATTCAAAGTGTATGCTGTAGGTTTACTCTCAGTGGTCTTGTAAAACGAATCACTTGAGCTGAGCAACTACTTATTTATGTCAAGCCAGGTTAGGTACTCCCGTATCAAGATAATACATCATTGGCAGAAAGTTGAATGTTAAAGACTTTGAATTATGGGTTTTGTGAGCTCTCAAATTGGAATCTGATGAATGTTAATACTTGATTTCGTGGCTTACGTATGCAGCCTTTTAAAAGATTGTCCCATTCATGTATTTTCTTCTTCTTTCAAATCAGAACATTGGTCAGGGTCACCTTCGACAGTACCCCTCTAACCCTGCCATGGTGATGAGGTCCATCATCAGCATGAACAACCCCAACGGTATGATGTCACGGAACCAGCTGACCACTATCAACCAATCCCAGCTCAACGGTCAGCTGGGCCTCAACATGACAGGGCCAAACATTGCCCACACCTCACCCTCCCCACCTGCCAGCAAGTCTGCCACTCCCTCACCCTCAAGTTCAATCAATGAAGATGAGCAAGATGATGGCAACAGGGTAAGTAATGAACCAAAACAAATAGTCAATTAAATGAGAGAAGGATTGATTGATAGTAAACTAGGCACGGTGTAGGTTGTGGTCGCTCTCCAAAGAATTCAGCTTGTCTTTTATGTAATTGCGTGACGTCCTGTCTAGTGACCCTGTTTTTCATGGCTGAACTTGGATCTCATGTGTTGCAGCAAGTCATCGGCGAAAAGCGTCCTGCACCGATAGATACGGGGAAGAAGCCCAAGACCCCTAAGAAGAAGAAGAAGAAGGACCCTAACGAGCCCTCAAAGCCCGTCTCGGCCTACGCCTTGTTCTTCAGAGACACTCAGGCAGCCATCAAGGGCCAGAATCCAAACGCCACCTTTGGAGAGGTGTCGAAGATAGTGGCATCTATGTGGGATGGCCTTGGAGAGGAGCAGAAGCAGGTAAGGTCCCCAAACTAATTACAAATCAAGTGCCCCCCCCCCCTCCCCCAAAAAAAGACAATTAAATAAATATGGGATATCGGATAAAAATAGAATTTTATTTCAGAACATTTTCTAATTCAGCAGACAGTAATAATTCTATATAGCTATAGTTTATTTTTTTATCACCTGCCATTCACACATGTCCGTCTTGTTATCACAGGTTTATAAAAGCAAAACAGAAGCTGCCAAAAAGGAATATTTAAAAGCTCTCGCTGCATACCGTGCAAGCCTAGTTTCCAAGGTGAGAGCCTTTTGTCTTTTTTCACTCAACAGATGGATACATTGGACTGGGACTAATTGCTACATTAAACTTTTACTGCCTTGCTAAACAGACATTTTGCACTCACTATGTTATTACAAATGTAATTGATGTTTATATTATACATATATACTATAGATACACAACTATAAGGGCCTACATATTATTCCCCTGTGGTATTATTTTTGGACAAACCATGCAGGTCCACAAATTACAGACTGACGGTTGATTTTTTACTTTCAGGCTGCAGCAGAGTCAGCAGAGGCTCAGACAATCCGATCGGTACAGCAGACCCTGGCATCCACCAGTCTCTCCCCAGGCCTGGTGATGCCCTCGCCCCTAAACCAGCACCCCTCTATGTCTGCTGCTGCCCAGGCCCTCCAGCAGGCCATGCCACGGGCCATTGCCCCCAAGCCACTGCAGATGAGACTGGGGGGCGGCCAGATCGCAACCTCAGTGGCAGTAGCCCACCAGAACATGTCCTCCGGAGTGCCATCTCAATTGCTTAGCCAGATGGGTGGTGGAGGGGCCATGGTGGCCGGGGCCCAGTCTACGGCCGTGGCCCAGATGAGCCCTCCCATGCAGTCGGTGCAGCAGCACCCCATGCAGCAGCAACAACAGCAGCAGATGCAACAGCAGCAGATGCAACAGCACCTGCAGCATCACCAGATGCAGCAGCAGCAGATGCATCACCAGCAGATTCAGCAGCAGATGCAGCAGCAGCATTTCCAGCATCACCTCCAACAGCAACTGCAGCAGCATCACATCCAGCAGCAACAGCAGCAGCAGCAACAGCAGCAGCAGCAGCAGCACATGCAGCAACAGCAACTGCAGATCCAGCACATGCAAATGCAGCAGCTGCACCAGCAGCAAATGCAGCATATCCAACAACAGCAGCACCACCAGGCCCAGTGTTCCCCTCCCCAGCACTCACCCAGTACCCCCCATTCGGTTAGTGGCTCTGCGTCTATGGGCAGCCCACAGCCCACCTCCCAGCAGCAGCCCCACCCCTCCCAAATCCAGGCTCATGCCCAGGTCCTCTCCCAGGTCAGCATCTACTGAACCAAATGGAAACCCTGTCTCAAAGAAGTAAAAAAATTATAAAAGCATCACACAAAGTTGCTTTTCCAAGTTGCACTTAAGAAGTGTGTAACAGTTAGAATGTTTTACAAATAACTGTCGATTGTTATAGACAGATATGCATACGTGTGTAAAGGGGCAAAGACCTACGCTGGATTTTTGTCTATAAAATAGGCTATGCTAGGATGGATTGTCGGTAGGCAAGAGCCCATTGATTGTTTATATGTCTGTTGGTGGGGTCTTTCTCTTATTGTATTCAGAACTGACTCTGGGCACATACATGGAAAGACTTGTGCATCCCTCACATGGAAGCAACCTGCTTTTATTTATCGAAAAAGCTTTATTTATGAGGTCTGGTTAGTCAGTTCAGCCCAACTGATTGACGTTATGAATGGATCTTAACAAAGGAATTTTGGCAGCTCTCACATTTCACAGAGAGAAGCTGAACGGTTTGACTTAAGGTTACTATACTGGAGTGCAGTAATCTACCCATCAAACATAAGTTCTCACACTGGCCAGTATATTTTCATACATGTCTACCTTTCTTCTATTTTGACGTCCCCTTGCATTGTTGCAGAAAACAGTTGAAGGGAAACACTCAATCAAATCATGATGCATTTAAGACTAAGTGATATGTGAGTACTTTTATCTCCTGAGGGCATACAATGTCCTGAAGAAAAGGAGAACTCAAATAGGTTTTTGGAATGGGGCTGTCTGGATTGGGAACTCAACACATTGAGAGACAGATCTGCCGTAAGTCTGTAATGTCATATGTCATCAAACTGTAACTGTAATCTGCTGTACAGGTTATGTAGAGTAGGGGGATTTCTGACCTCTTTCCATTAAAATACCCAGCATTTAGATTTGCTCAAACATTTGAAATTGGCTCCCCCCCCCAAAAAAAATACAAATTGTATGCATTTGTTTTTGCCTTGGATGTTAAAATTTGGGAATTATGTTTTTATTTTTGGGTAAATTGCGGAAAGTTTTATGGTAGATCTGAGTTCATGGATTTAAACGAATCATGATCTCCTCCTGATTGAGATTTATTTACTGTCCTCCTGGATATGTTTCATATTTCAAAAAGGAAAAGAAAAAGAACAAGCAGAGGCTTGGGAACGTTTTGTTGCACTGTCAAAGCCAACGGAAAAGACATTGAAGGTATTTTTTTGCCGGTTGTAAAGAATTCCATAAGAGAAAAGTTGTACATTTTTCATATCACTTGTTGTAAAGTTTTAATGAGGCTTTAATTAAAAAGTTGGTAAATGACCTGTGGATTGCTATTTCACATATTGCATTTATGCTCTTTTTATACTTTTTTTATGAGTTACAATAGCAGCAATTAATTTGTTTGTATATTGCTTACAGAGAAAAACAACTGCTTGTGAAAGCCGTCTATAGAATAAATGCATTTCAGTATGAAATTCAACTTGTTTTGAGCTCTTAATAGGAACATTAATTTATCACTGAGTTTTGCTTGGCCATAACATAAACAAACCAGAGACATTCCATCACTAATATGATAGTAGCCATAATTTTGTATGAAGTATTATATATTTCTTTGTGTCTTTTTGTTTGAAATTAAAATAATCACAAATATTTATTTCAAGAAATCAGTTCATTATAAAGATTTATTAGCTATCATTTTTGTATGAAGTTTTACTTCATGTCTCCTTGTTAGCTATTGAAAAATAAAAATAAATGCATTGATATTATTGACATCACTCAGTTATTTTATAGAAACTATTTGTTTTGTGTGTGTGCTATGGGTTATTTTCCATAAAAGAAACACATTAAGAATGATTTTTTTGTAGCGCTTGAGGTTTTTACAGTTTCTTTATGGTTTGAACAGGAATTTAGACCTGGAATAATGAGGAGTCCAAATTCAGGGAGATATTCTGTGCCATGCATATTTTACACTTGCTTCATAGAATTTTCAAATTGTGGTAGTATTCAATTAGCTAGTTTGAGAGGGCATTTGTAATTTGATATGAGGGCTGGTATTGTAGTGATTGGTGCTTCACTTATGTAAGGAAATGCTGCCCATTTCTCCAGTGTGATTAATTGCAGCATCTGTCCCGTCAGAAGCCAAAGTGTAGAGGACTGCTGGAAAACTGCAAATAAGTGCTGGCAACAGTCTTATTGTGCTTATGATGAAATGAAAATGAAAACCCGCAAGTCTTGCGCATGACTTGAATCCCAATAAAAGTGCAGGAAGAATATGTAAGAATGGGGTGTCCATAGCGACCCAACACATGCTTTAAAAACACAGTAATGAGGCTTTGTGAAATGGCTGTTATTATTCTGAACAGAATCACGGCCAAGGACATTAATAATGCATGTGGATCCTTGTTATTCTATAACCCCTCAGCATTGTGGTCATTGTGTGTACAAATATCTCACAGCAAGTTGGAATTATGATAATTTATTTTTTAGCAATTTCCAATACCAGAGCATGTTTTTATAACATACCGTTTGTCACGGGAGTAGTACGTTTAACATTATTTCAAATGTTGAATTGTCATTTAAACTGTTTGCAAGAAGTACTTGTATTATCATACAAGAATGCATTTGCCCACTACCATTCAACATAATATTGGTAAAGTGCAAAATTACATTATAACATTGCATCAAATCATTAATTAACCTAATTGCTTTGCTCCTGAGTACTGTCAAATGCGGAAGGCAGTGTGTTGGTGATGACTATGGAGTCAGATGTGTAAGCCGAGGGATTCTATGATTTAATGATTTATTTAGTCCCTTTGTTGTTTTCCTGTTCAATGCACAGATACAATGCGGCTATAACAATAGCCCTGCTGCCTCTGACCATTAGACCCACGCTGCAGCAAACCCAATGTCTGGTCTCGGGTCACAGATGCAGACCTGCCACTTCAATAATCAAATATTTGTCCCCAAAAAAACATTCACAGTCTGACTGCCAGTACGTGGTCCTTTAGGGAGTCATGTAGCTCCTAGCTCCTAATGACAAACAATGTTTGTAAACCTTTGACCTTGCATTAACTTTATCTAGGGAACTATTGACCTCACAACTCAATATTGAACATTGTTTGAAGAACCTGTTGGCCAGCCAGACTTTCAGAAAATTTACCTTCTGACCAATGGTATTCTTTGTTTAGAGAACAAGATGGATAAATATTACAACAATCCCCTTTCTTCGAAAGCAATGTAGAGATTAGTTCTGTGTTGGTTTAATGTTGGTAAAAATAGTGATAACCCACAACTTTTTGTCAAATGTTATCTAAACTCCCTGGAATCATTATGACATTATGACTTCAACACTGGATTGCTTCTGAGACTACTCAGTTAACATTGCTACTTTCTCCATGCTATTAATGTTTTTGCTCCTCCCGTAGAGCACTAGTATACAGCTTCCCAAAAGCAAGCAAACACCCGTCCACAAGACGTGCACATACACATACACACAAGCACATTCTCAATCCTTGGATTTCCCTACAATGATGTTGCCTTGGTGATAGAGTGATTCAGTATTTAGGCTTATCCCCCTCTTTTGTTGAATTCTGTGAAAGCGAGTATGATCTGCCTCTTTTCGACCCGTGTGCACCTCTCACTATCACAATTGCGACACCTCCACTGAGTTATCTTCAACAAATCTTAACCAATAGAGTCATTCTTGTGCCAAAGGAAAAAAAAGGAAAAAAAAAATACTTTGAACTTATTAGTGACAAAGTTAAATTGTTTAAAGATAAAGTAAAAATTATATTAGAAAACGTTAAATTGCAAAGTGTTTGCATGGGTATGCCTCGTGTGTCAGCTGACATTGTTTGTATATTGAGAATCATTCACCCTGTTATGTAGGAAGCGTCAACCAAGAGCAATCGATAAAAGAAAATTGTCAGAAATAAATGGTTATCATACAGTTTACCAAGGGCCAGGTCTTAACAATGTTTTACCTGAACTTGTTGCTTAGAAAAATACTGCTTTGAACTTTGAACTTTGCTTGCTGCCTGCCATTGCTAATTCATATTAAATGTATTTTGAAGTGGCAGCCATGTACACAACTTATATACAGCACTGCACACAACCCTCAAATTACCTGTATAGCCATTTACTGAACTTGCATAACTGCTTATTTCTCTTATCGTTTTTCAATGGCAGCACAGCCAATACAGATCATGCCACTAGGATGTCTATGCTGCTACGAGAGGCAGGTGCTGTGTAGACACCATTCAAAACTTGGCCTATTCAGCCCAAACTCCTCTAACGCTCCATTCATGCATAGCAAAACACCATCTGCTCCTGTTTTGCCTGGAGCAATCACAGCTGACCAAAAAAAAAACATGATAACAGCTGTTGCCCAACAAAAGCCAAACAAAGAGGGCAGGAAAAGGTTAGAGACAGGTTTGATGCTCAAAATTACTCAGTAGAGTAAGCAAAGTAAAATAGTACATATCTCAAAATATCAGATCTATTCAACAAAAACATGGGAAGGAGGTTAAACAAGATAGGTTTAAACTACCGATTTTCAAAAGCTTGGACCTCAGTGAGTAATGTGATAAGACACAGGCTACTGATACTTTTACACAATTGCCCTCAGTTAACAATGAATAATTAGTGACCTATAATATCCTGTCCCCGTCATTCTGTGTTTGCACTTGTGTGAACATTATTACAGAAGGCTAATTTATTTAAATGTTAATCCCCTAACTTTTTTTACGGGACCTTAAGGACTTCAGAGCAAGCCTGTTGCAATGAACAACAGCTAACCTGTGGAAGGCGTGGCTGATAGGAGTGATAGACTGAACAGCTTGTGCCTTAGTGACCCATGCAGGCGACAGTATGTTTACAAAATCATGTTTTCAATTATGATGGGACCATACATTCAACATTTAGAGCATCATTTTGCTGAGGCAGTGAGTCAGAATTATACCTAGACAATGTCACTCAAAAATATTATGACAACCAGTTAATTGAAGTTCTGGTTTTGATACTAGGCCTACTACTTCTGTTAAACAACTGTTCTACTAAACTATTTGTCTGCATAGCTGGACTTTGTTTTAGGTTTGCAGGGGAGAAGTAGAAAAGAGGACAAGCTTGAGTTTGTTATCATTAGAGGTGATTTATCTGCAGAGCTGATTCCTGTCCCTGCAGTTTTATCAGTTTAATGCACAGGCAGCGTTCATTATTTCTTGCCGGGAGGGTCAGCCTCTCTTCAGCAGAACAAGTGTGGGTTGTGTTTCTGTCAAAAGGGGGTTTTAGTGCTTGACCCACAAAGCCATTCAGCTCTCAGAGTGATCCATTGTTTGTGTCCTCTCTTTGTTTGCTCTTTACAGCCAGAGAAGGGGGCCAGTGCAGGGGAAGGTAAGGAACTGCGTCTCAGTGTCAGATGTTTAAACAGGACAGTTCCTTGTCCGTACCATTCAAACATACAGTAACCTAGTTATTCGAAGCAGCTACAATAACAGTTACATATACACCAGTTTTTTGTAGAACACCTTGCAACTTTATGGTGAAGATAGCCCAAAGTTGAGTAGTTCCTAAGTTAATTTTGCCTGTTTAATGTTTAGACTTCAAAATCAATTAGATTGTTGGTCTGGATACAAAACAAATATATTTTCTATATTTAGGATTGACATGAATCGGACGTAAGTGCGTGTACTTCAAGCCACATCAATTGGGAGCGCGTATGAGTTGTTTTAATCTCCTTTGCAAACATGAAAAAAAAAATGGGATTGAGACACGGCGTAAAAATTTGATTAGCAAAGGGATATGCGTATGGTTTGCTAATTTGGGTTTAACGAGGTGCAGGTAAACTGGATTGTTACTGCTGGGGGCCTACTTGAATGGGAAAGGGATTATCGCAAACGGTTACTTTATTGAATTCAATAAAATATTTTAAAACTACATAACTTAATATTTCGTAAGGTCCATTATTTAAGATATGTAGTTGTTATTTTGAAAACTAAAGAAGTTGTGAACTTAAATACTATGCGTCCATGTACTTTCGTAGTTCCTCTAAGTAAAAAAAAGGCAATGATACATCGTGCACTTGATAACATGTGATAAAGCCTCCGCCAGGGAGAAAGGCATACGCAATTGCAGTGTGCAGTCTTTGCCAGGGTTCAAACGATTATTCAGGGAACCAAATGTGTTGATCGTCCCGAGATGTATTCAAAAATACATGCGTGTTCATTTGCCGATGTTGTCATTAGATGATAGGCTTCATAAAGTCACGTAAGTACATATGCCATATGACAAGTTAAGTGTAAAAACATAGCAAGCACGATCAAAGTTAATGAGGAAGCCGGTTTCGTCTCTGGATCAGCCCTATTGCTTGGCTTTCAAGGAATACGATAGGATGTAGCCTTGCACATAGAAGGGGGAATAGTAAACATAACGGGAAGCGGGTGGTACTTTCTTGCAAATCCGCTAGGAACAGAATAATTTGTTGTGACCGCTTTGTCCAGTTATGTACAAATATGAATACAAATTTACCCCCCGTTCAGACACACTTCCAAACAAAGTCGTTTTTGGAGCAGGAATTTACCCAAGAGATTGCTTGGGAATGTTGGGGAATTGTAGGTAGTGACTTTTGTTCTAACCAAATTAACCACTTTTTTCTTCTAGTCGTCTCTGGGTAGACATCCCATACATGCAAAAGATACAGTAGACACAGCTTAATTTAATGTGGTAAATTTGTCTTACAATTTCGTGGGTTTTGGAAGCTGAGAAGCACTGGATCTATTTATCATACAAGGCCTAATGCACTAATTCTATGCTCATAATCTGAGGAAAAGTCATCGATCAATGTCAGGTTGACAGACCTCACCCGCCTCCCCGCTCAAAGGCTGTCCACATGCATAAGGGGGTCATTTTTTCAGTGTCCTACATCTAAGAATTTCACTCAATCATAACAATACAAATGAGCTTACTCTGCCACAGCTGATTAATGGAATCACAAGCCTTTCATCCGTCCCCCCATTATTTTTTGTTATTAGCTTTTAATGTCTGTATTATGACGAGTTAAGTGCAACATCACATCATTCTCATATTATCAACTAACTCGGTCTCCTCCTGTATTAAAGAAACATTGAAATGATGATTAGTGCACAGCTGCAGAATGCTTCTTGTGAATGCGCTAGAAACATGGGCCTGATTTAAACACGGCTGCAAGTTTCCTTTCTGTTTGTAACACAAAAAACAGCCATACATTTCATTGAAACGGTTTTAAGATTAATGGTCAGAAGCCTTAAATGATTGAAAAGAATGTGTCCCTGCACTGGCAATACACCACAACATTATTATTGTGAGTTTTTACCAGTTCGCTATGAAATGCATGTCCCCTCAAAATGCTGCAGGCTTTTGTATAAAAAATTGCGTTTTGGAAAAAGAATAGTGGTGAGACACAAATCTGGAAAGATTAAAGCTGACAAAGCTAATTCTACCAGTGGACGACAAACATGAACGCTTTTGTTGACCTTTTCTGTCTATATGAGAACAGGACAACTCACAAGAAACTGTATTTATAAATAAATGAAAGGCCGTGGTGGAAAGGTCAAGACACATGTTTCTGGTCTAGGCTTTTGTCTCATACATGGTTTTGGTGGACCGTTTCTGCATTATGATATGATGAAGGGATGAACAAGATGATTGACAATAATTAATGTTATTTTGATGGATATCTACAAAGTCTTTGTAGCGTGGTACACAGCACATTGTTAAGTCTTATGGAATAAGCTCTTGCCAAAGCTGCAAATAGCCACCCCTTGCAAGAGATAGTTGCTAGCTTTTGAGTAGTGTGATCTGTTGGTTTGTAGGTGTTATTGGTGTTCAAAGCATTAGTTTGCAAGTTCTTGGGGAGCCTGCCAATCCCAATGATTCCTCTAAGCACAATGAAGTTGGTTTCTATCGACTACATTAGATGTTTGTAGTTGAAATCTTAATTTAAGTTGGTATTGCCCAAGATAAAAAACATATGTAGTTCACCCCTTAATTTAATATATTGATCTTTACAGGGAAATGGCTGTGTGAGTTATCTCTAACGAAGGATTGCCTACCATTCACCATTTCCTTGCAGAAAAGTGTTGGGGGCGACATTAATCCTATGTGGGAAAGTTGCTGTTGCTTTTGACAGTCTGATTCAAGGCACTAAAATACAATGAGCCAAAGCTACACCCAATTTTAAATCTGTACTTTCTAGATTTTTTTTTTATGTTATTGCTTGATCAGTATCAGGCCAGAAATGAGTTCCCTGCTTCATTCTCTATTAAGCATCTAGTGTGTACTTTACCTTTGGAAACATAAAAAAGAAATTCTAGCTTTTCTTGTCTTAAATGTACTTGTTGTTGTAATTGTTAGGCGCCATTTTAACTGAAGTGTATTTTTTTTTTTATCTATGTCTTGATTTATCTGTCTCACACACACTATTTATCTTTGTCTTTATTGCTATTTCGCTGTCCCTTTTGCAAAAGTAGTGCTTATCCGTCTTGATTCTAAAAAAGCTGCTACTTTTAATTTTGCGTTTTCACTGTAATAAGCATTGACGTGAAAATGTGCCTGGGGAGACTTCTAATGAGAAAATTAAATTAGTTTTTCAGCTGACTGATCAGAAAGTGTTTATATATTACAAACAAGTATTTTTATGAAATGATGTGCATTTGTATGAATGACATTCCAAGTAGGCTTCAACAAGATAAATGTGTGTGCTTTTGAATTTGAGTGAGTGAGTGGAGTGAGTGAGTGAGTGAGTAAGTGAGTGAGTGAGTGAGTGAGTTAGTGACTGAGTAAACCTTGAGCCCTGGCTGAGCCATGGTAGCTCTATATTCGCATACCAGCACACACATAAGTTCCTCAGTGGTGCCTGGATGCCTGACTTGCTCTGTGTTGCTCACTGTCCATCTGCTTTTGGGAAAAGACACAACCGAGGAGAGGAAAGAAGTTGCTTGTATTACATGGACTCAAACACACTACCACACACACACATCCACATAAGCATAGCAGTAATAGTTTTGAGGGTATTAATTCAATTTGGCAATAATCACACCTACACTCTACATACATCAAAAATGTTTTACGCATCCTGCAACGTTGTACATATTCTGTTACAATTCACTTAGGATATTGTAAATGAGTGGTTGTGATTGCCCAGTTGCTACAATGCAACCATGGGACATGTTGGCACAACATTTGCATCAATTCCGGCAATAAATGCTCTGAACTTTGCATCCAACGTATTCAAAATAATTTAGCAGTACAAAGTGATTTTCTTCTTCAAATTGAGGTTTGTCACCGATTAACCTGCATGTTTTTGGTTGTATGTCTATGTGTTAGCTCTGCTATGGACTGGCGATCTGTCCAGGGTGTACCCCGCCTCTCGCCCGAAGTCAGCTGGAATAGGCTCCAGCCCCCC
>JAVQJS010114512.1:0-23183 GCA_036024795.1 Galaxias rostratus | reverse complement strand
GATATTCAAATAAATAATTGGCTTTTGTGTACTAATTCATACACAGTAAGTATGATTTCATGGTATTCGTGTAAGGCTATGAATTCACAATGAAAGTATGAGGAATGCTCACTCTACTAATATATAAATATTTTTTTGGAACCAATTACAAACTGCTATATAAAAAATCCTGTGTACCTTATTTAGTTACGTAACAATAAATAGATTATAAAACCATATGGGTGGACATTTGGATTTCTGTGATTACAAAGACCATGCTGCCATTGACTAAAAACTACCAATCATGTGACGACTGACGGGCCAACCCTCCCAGACGTAATATGCTCATGGCGGATAGGCCTTAGCTTAAATTTGGTGCTTGCATGAGAGCTATTACCAAAAGGGGAATGGGAACTAACTAGAAAGTATCACATGAAAACCATGAAAAGTCCATGCACACCAGCATCCATCATCTCCACAGACCATTAAAACCTAGGCTTATTGTTTTCATCCATCCAACACACTGGATTGCAAATGCAAACAGCATCAGATCATGAATGACGTGCCATCCTCAACTGAGTTGTCCTTTAATTGATCAAGTCTGAAAGTACTTATGCACACCTAACCTCATTTCCTAATTAAATGTGCATTGCGGCCTATTACTAATCAGGGGCACCACAGATGTGGTAAAAACATTCTCAGCTTTAAACTTTTAAACTACATTTTTTACATGTGTGCGCGCGCGTGCACGCACACACACACACACACACACACACACACACACACACACACACACACACACACACACGAGAGAGGGGGAGAAATAGAGAGAAACCCCGTATTGAACTGTATATACACAGACAAAGCTGAAACAAACAAATAACTCAGGGAGTGAGTTAAAAAAAACTGTAGATTCAGGTTAAAAGCTCCTCTGCACTTTTAACTAAACAAAACAGGAAACTTCTAGCTTGTGATTAACTGTGTTGTGCCGGTTTCTATTGGTATGCAGAGTCCATCATAGAGATCAACGTCTTACAACTATATTACAGTACTTTTTCCAAAGTTCAAAAAATTAAATTAATCACATATCAAACTTGAGGTTAACCTTGTCTATGACAAATAGTATACTTTTTAACTGCTCAGAAAAAACAATAACATGGAAACGGTTAACTTACGCAACAGACATTTCTCACTCAATAACCTGTACATAGACGGGACAGTTCAAAATAAATACTGTTAAATATGTTGGTCAATCCTCCACTCCTCTACTTTAAAGCTCTCTGAGACATACATGCAATAACAGTCTATTCAAGAAATTGATTAGAAAAATGCAAGTAACCAATAAAAAAAGTCAGATTTAAAGTCTGACAGGGAGTGTAAACGTCAATATTTAAAAAACATTTTGTAGCTAAAATGTAGCCAAACCTTTTTTGAAATTCCATACTTTGTCAATACATAGTACTGCATACGGATGGTTACACTGTTAGTCTGTGTACTGGAGGTCTAAATCTACAGTGCCGTCTGTCACCACCAGCCTCAGTCTCTTGGGCTTTCGGTCAGACGGGGGGACACTCATGGTGTGGGAGGATGGAACCGCCCCATAAGGTGACGGTGGTGGGTGGTCTCCGGACGGGCACTGTGGCTGGGGGTCTTTCTGACACTGTTCGTCCTGGCTTTTAAGCCCTGAAAAGCCAGCCACAGAAAAAGAGGGCGAGTTTGAGACCTGGGGGCCGCAGGGTTCAAGGACCAGCCTTCCCTGGGTCCCTGAGGGCTCCATCAGACAGTGGTAGGTATAGTTGGTTGCTCCACCTATCCCGGGATAAGGAAAACCCTCCCCACCATCTCTGGGCCCCAAACCCAGCGTCACAGAATGGTCTCCTGTAAAGTTGACAACATAAGGAGGACCTTGATAACCGTAAGAAAATGAGGGGGGTAAGGAGGAGGACGGGTTCTTGTTTGCTGGTGCCGGTGTACCAGGAGAGGGGTTTACTAGATGGGGGCTGTTATGCTGAGACACCGAGGGGGAGAGGGATGAGCTATAAGTAAAATCAAAAGGGTCGTGTTGAGCATAGCACAGCCGCGCTTTGCAAGAAGGGGATGCGCATGACTTGTCTTGGATCATGTCTTTGCCTTGAGGTGTCCCACATCTCTCAGGTACTTGGCAAGGGAAGTAAAATGGTTTGGGGATATTTGAAACGTTATTGTTTGTAAAGCTTTCTGTGCTGTGTGGTTTGTCAAAAAACATCTTGCTCTTACCAAATAAAACGGAGCGGACATTGCCATCATGATGATTCGGACCCGATAAACTAAGATGGTCTTTGTCTTTTCCCAGACTGAATCTGTGACCTACAGTACTACTTTTAATGTATTCGGAGTTTGAAGTTGAACCTTTCTGATTCTGCAGCGTCTCATAGTAACCACGATCGCCAAATTTTGAACTCGGGGCTTTTGGTGCAACACTGGCAATGCCACCACCTAAACTGTCTTTACAAGGTGCACTGCTCAAATCCTGATTTGGCTTTCCTCCTTGATATTTCAGCACTTTTTGTATCACGCTCGAGGTTTTGTCCTGGTTATTAAAAAAAGACTCTGAGGAATTCATCACAGTGAAAAGATTGGACTTATTTGCCACAAGAGGTGATTGAACTGATTTTGAGGAGCAATGCTGAAATCCTCCTCTGGATAGGTTTGATGAGCAGGAGGAAAAAGTTTGAGATTTTGGGGGAAAGATCATGCGATGGAAAGGCCCCTGAGTTTTAAGGTGAGACTGGCTCTTGGATTGTCTACTGCCCGAATTGGAACTGGTGCTCTGTTGGGAAGGAGGAATTACAAAACTCTGCGCATGGGAGCTAATAGGTAAAGTGATTCCACTTGCAGACAGAGACTTGTTTACCACAGGCTGCATTTTGAAATCTTCCTTTTGCACCCTAAAACATGGACTCTTAAATAGAAATCTGTCCATGGCTGTTCCCTCATTCACAGGCAAACAAAACTGGGAATTGGCCAGGGGCTTGTCTTTCGCTTGTGTAATGGGGGTTCCCTCTAAAGGAGGACAGTCATTTTTGGTTGAAATCAGACTGGGAAAAAACTGCAAGACCTCACTGCTGAAATTACTTCCTGGACTAGGGGGGCCGAGGTATGGTGTTTCTGTGTTCCAGGCATCAGAAGGGCTGTGGGAAAGGGGACTAGTGAAGGGATCTGTGCTGGATTCCAACGGACAGAAGTCTGATGAGGGACTTGGGAGAATATTCTGTGTATGGTAGTAGCCCTCAAAATTAAGACCTTGGAAGTCCAAAAGATCCTCACAGCAATTGGTGAAGCTGGGATCTGTAGAAAGCATCTCCTCCGGGGAAGTAAACGGTGAAGACTGAGGTGGAACAACAGAAGAAGAAGCAACGGAGTAAGGGTTCTTTTCTAGAGCTTGAGAAGCACACAGTCCCTCAGATAGCTTTGAGAGACTGTTGTCTATCTGCTGAAGGCTATGACTCAGACAAGTCTTAGCTGTTGTTGTTTCTACAGCCTCACTTTTGGATGTCCTTTCTGTTACATGTCTCAATTTTCTCCCTCTGCTGCTTAGTTCTGGGAAGGCCTGGTCCAGAATTTCTTCCGAAGCAGCACCTACAGCACAATCTTTGTCTTCATTTTGATTTGAATAGAGGGACAAAGGCGAGAGAGATAAAGAAAAAGTTTGGGAGTCGGAATTCAAGGGACCCAGGGGACCAATGAGAGCGCTGCATTTTCTGATTTGCTGACATGAAGATGACAACTCTTCTTTGGGATTGAGGAAACACACAGACATTTTACCACGCCTCTCTGGACCAGGACCTACAGGTACAGTCTCAGATTCTGTCTCTTCTCCATTTGAGCTGTCCAAGACCCAAACATCCTCTACTTGCCTGCGCAGTCTAATTTTTGGCAAGGGCTGATCGTAATGTTCCAATTTAAATTCAAAATCCTTTCCAAAATTATCATCTTCTGCTTTTAATTTGAGGGTTTTTTGCAATACCTCATGGGTCAAACAACCCTTTGTCCCAAAAGTAGGAGTTACAACCTTTGTATTTGTGTCTCCACCCACAGATGTTGCAATAGACCGTGTATGACCCTGAGCTTGAGGCTGCTTCCCTGGGCCAATAACCCTCTTATCCACCATTCCAAACATGTTGAGAGAACTGTTGCGTCGACCAACTTCAACCTTTATGTCTTTGTCCTTGCTTAAGTTAAGGCCAAAAGCTAAAGGTTTTCTCCTACTCCTTAACCTTTGACCTCTCTTTCTGAAAAGAGGCATTCTTCCAGGCCTACCTTTGGACTTAACAACATCATGCACGTTGGCTTTACTGTCCACATCGCTCTGAGCTGCTTCCATCTGCAGGTTCAAAATAGAGACAGAATCTAAGATTGCCCTAAAAGGTTCACATGAATCACCTTTCTCCGTTGTAATACCCAAAGCCTCGCCACCCTCATTGTTCTGCAACTCCCATACCTTTCCTCTTTTCCTTTTAAAACGGATTTTAAGGTTGAGACACTGTTCTTTCTCCTCCTTAATGGAGACTTGAGGGCTGAGTGAGTTTAACACTTCCTCATTCATCTCCCTAGATGGCTCTACTTCAGATTGTTTAGGGCTATAACTAGGCCTTGTCTCATGACCTTCCTCATAAGGAACATTACCTTTCAGTGTTCCTTCTTTGCAGTCACCAGGCTCAACATTTTTATTTTGGTCCACTGTTCTATGTCTGGCTTTCCTAAGCAAATATCTTTTATTTTTAACATGTTGACTCATATTTCTTCTGGAGTACAACAACTTGCCACGAGTACTTTGTTGTTTTTTGCAGAATATATTCTCAGATAAGACCTCCTGCTCAGTAACGCTCTTATTCAAGCACACAAAACCCTCTTCCTCTTTAAAAATGTGTTCAGCCTCACCTGGAAACATAATGTTTTCTATACTTTGCTGTGTTGTAGGTTTGAGTTCTGCTGGCTCTTTAGGGGCCACCTCAGACACAGTCGAATGAAGATTTAGCTCAGAATCCATTTCCAAAGAGCTTCTGAACATACGCTTTTTCAAAGGAATGTTGGACTGGATGTTTGGACTAAGGTCTACATTAAGGTTTACCACATCTTTTGCAGTGGTGATTGACTCTTTATAAGACAGTACGATGTCAGTGTTTGCTGTGGCTGTATTACAACTATCTGATGGTGAGGATATTTGCAAAGTGCCCTGTTCTAACCTGCCCCTCCCAGTCTTTAAGTCTGGATCGTTAACTTTGATGTTGTTAAACCGCGAACCTCGTGGCCTTCCCCTCCTTCGCTTTATGGTATTACTCACCCGCACTGTCTGAAGTGACCCCTCTTTCTGACTTTCAGATGGCTCTTTTGGAGATTGTTTTTCATTACTATCACTTTGAATAACTCTGAAATGTGTTACTTCTTTAAGAGCTGAGGCAGAAACATCTTTTTCTTTATTTCTTCCCTCTAATAACTTATCACCATCCCCTTGTCCCGTCTTACAAACATCCAAAAGTACAACTCTGGCTCGTTTTAAAAAAACATCCCCCTTATCATTAATAACAGATTTGTTGCGCTCATTCTCTTTTAAGATTTTACCGTGCAAAATGTCTTGTTTCTCTTTAGTTTCTGATATGCTATCTTCAATGAGTTCAATAACCCTATCCTGCTTTTCCTTCACTGCCACACTATTTTCATCCGCACCTGTTTTGGTGCTTGCTATTCCTGGTGGTTTTTGAACTCTTTCCTTGCTTCTTAAGTGGATTTTCTCATCACTGCAACTAATGTGTTTCTGTCCCATTTCTGTGATTCTCTTATGCTTTGCATTTCCCCTAATTTCAACAGCTCTCTGACTTCTGCATTTAACAATTGAGGCAGATCGTACAATATGAATCTCTTTTTCCCCAAGAATTGGAGAGGTTACCATATTAGGAATGTCTTCCTCACCTTGGTCTACAACGCTCTGCTTCTCTCCTTTTTTAATGTCACCCTGTTTTCCCACACAAGAAGTCTGTATATCAATAACCTTGCAAGGTTCCTCTTTTTCAACATACAATACATCAACAATAGGCTTGTGTGTCTCTCGCTTCCCTAAGTCAACTTTGTCCGCATCTTTAAAATAAATTTCCTTCACCCCCTTCTTACCTTCAGCTGTTGAGACATTTAGGGTTCCCCCCCGCTTCTGCTGAGACCTAGACACTCTGGGTTCTGCTTGAGGTTTCTGAGCTACTGATCCAGTGTGCCGCTTTTTCTGCATTGGCCTGCTGCCGCCGGCTCCTACCATCACCTTTCCTTGATCTCCTTTACAGACCCTTCCAGTTTCTTTACTTTCTGGCAGAGCTAATCTTACCAAGCTTACGGTAAGGTGTCTTTTTTGTTCAGTTGGAAGAGAAGCACCTTTGTATGCTCTAAATTGATTGGTGGCCATTTCAGAAAAATTGGTAAGTTTGTCTGTGTGTTTCTTCAATAGTTTTTGCTCAGGCAATGGCGTTTCAGCTTCTTCAGGCATTGGCTTAGTTTGGTTTACAGCCACTGGCTTGGTGGCCACTGGTTTTGGATGTTCCATGGGCTTAAGTATTTGATGTTCAGAGGCAACAACTTCTGCACATTCCATTGCATTAAGAGTTACTGATTCCTGCTTTGAGTTTTCCGCAGCTACAGGATTATGATCGTCTTTCGTTAAAGTTTTCTGAGCTTTCCCACAAGCTAAACCAATGCCAGTGTTCTGACTCTTAGTGACTAAATGGCGTTCTCGGTCAGTGTATGATCTGTTTCTTACATAAGATACACTGTTGTTGCATCTGATGTCATCTCCAATTGTAATACAATAATTGCTATAACCACCTTTGACAAATTTGTCTGGTTGTAATGCGTTGGCACTGTTGCCTGCGCCAAGCTCACCAACAGTATTGTTTTCACTTGTAATCATGCTACGTGTTGGCACAGGTTTTTCAATGGTCCGGGTTTTCAAAGACATATTAGTAAGCACAGACCCTCTGCCCATCACTGACAAAGACTTCACAGCTAGACTCTCCCCACTTTCTGGGGGCCCTTCTATTTCTTGCAAAGACCAAGTGTGCAGAGTGAAAGGTCTTAAGTTCACTTCACTAGATTTACTACTCAAAGAGTTGCTGCTATTCTCCTTTTCCTCTTTAGCTTGTCTGTTTGTATGTAACAGTTCCGTTATTTGCTTGTCCGTGGGCTGCACATGTTCGAGTAGTTGGAGCAGGGCCCTCTCTTTGCTTGATGGGTTCTTACAGCGTTGCAGGAAGTCCACAGAGTGGCGCCGTACTCTGATCTTGAAGTCTCTAAGCACAACTTCTGACACGAGTGGGATTGTCAGCAGGGGCTTGACTAAGGAGGCCCTTTCTTGGTGTCGTCCTGATCTTCTGTGCTGCTCTAGTCTCCACCTTCTTGTCTGGGTCAATTTCCGGTTCAATATGAGAGCATTTCTCTTCATCTGCCGGGTAAAAGAATTCCTTGAAGGGATGACTGAACAGAGAAAAAATAAATTAGGGTAAAATATGTTTTCATTAGTTTAAATGTAACTAATAAAACAGTCAAGTTTTATAACACGGTAAATAAGCTCTGTAAAAGCAATACTTTAAGGAATTGCACCGTTTTTAAAAACTATAAGCAGCCCTATCAAACTATTCAATTTAATTAATAACAAGCATACCCACAGCATAAGCATTATCACATAGCACAAATGTGGGTTAATTTTCCAACTTAGCTTGCATAGAGCACAACTAAACTACAAACTCACAAAATTAATTGTATAATTTGACCAAAGATGTACGTTTTTTCAAATTAAATGATAAAGGCAGGATTGTGAGTGTGTGTGTATAACTAAATTTACCGATGACTTGACATTATAATAAGGTTAAATTGGGCAGGTGTATTGCTTGGGGATCAATAATGTGCAATATGTGCAATGACTGTGAATCTGTTTAGGTCTCTGTATATATGTATGTATGTATGAACTAACGTCTGTCTGTAATAAAGCTGAACAATCAAATGAGTTATTGTTTGATAATTGTATACAATAATTTATGTTGTCCTATGTTCTATCTTTCATTGTGTCAAAGATCACACTTACTACAAATATTTGTAATATGGACAACACTTTGCAGCGTTTTCACACGGCACGGACACATGCAGGAAACAAAAAATCTGACAAGTGCTCAAAACGAACCCCTGACTCAAGAAGTTACAAAAGGCTTTTCCATGTGGTATACCACAAGTCAAAGAGTCATGCAAATGGATATAACAAGTGCCATTACAACACACATTTGCCTAAATTTGGCCCACATACGCAGTTGAGAAATAGGTGTTCCGTAATTTGGCAACAAGAAGCTAAAATTTGAAAGCCTTGTTGCCAAATATCTATTTTGCTTGCAGCATTTTAGTTGTTTTAAAATAATGCTATAATTTAAACATGAAGTAAGGTTTTGTTGAACAGTTATGTTATATGTATTTAATTTAATATGAAATATGCTTATCGTTTTGCTCTTTTATATAAAACCTGTGTTTTATATAAAGTGTTCTGTGTTTACATTTGGTGTTCAACACCCTAATAAATGTCATGCCTGTACTCAGTCCTGTTACACTGTGAAAACAAGTATTAGGTTTGTTTTTTTCCCCACAAAACTCACACAGGCCTATCTATTTGTTGGAAAAATAGTTGAAAGGTTTGGAGAATCTTCAACTAAGCTGAAAAAATAGTTTTCTAGTAAATTTGTAATATATTAATATTAGTTAATTGGAGATTTGGCTTCCGTTTGAAATAATACAAAATTATAATCAAATGAGAAAGCACTTTTTACTCAAGTTAAGTACATAATGCAAAAAATAAGAAATTGGCCTTTCCATATGGTAATGTTATTTAATCTATTCATCTGCCCACTGCTCATAGCCATCGGATTGTGTGCGAGTGTGACCAAAATTGATATAATAATATTGTGGCAAAAAATATCAATTCCAATAGATATCTAGAATTCATGAAACAATTTTTTTTTATGTTAGATGATGTTTAAAACGAGCAAAGATCATCTTTATTTAAATTTAAAACGAAAACATCTATTGCAAAAAATTATATTATTTTCTGAATAAATAGGAAACCCTTCCAAGCACACTATTTGAAGCATCAAAAATAACTAAAACAACTACTATAACAGGGGTGGGGTAACCTTTTATCTATTAGTAGCCATTGGTACATTTACTAAGTCCATTAGGGGGCCACAAAAAACAAACATGAATGTATTTCCTTTTACCGCTTATGTTACAACATGAAGACACCAGGGTGCAGACACTTTTAAACAAAAGTCTTAATCCAAAGGCGAAAGAATTTGACTGATCATATTAATAGAACGATGAGCAGGTACTGTATGAACAGGAAATTTTTCAAATATATTACTTAGGACACAAGTATTAGCTTAGTTGACACTAAAGTTGTTTGGATGAGTGGTTCCTTATCAAGAAATATAAATATCAATGCAAATGGAATTCGCTTCGACGACGCCATGCTGGACTGCAAGTGTTGACCACTAGATGGGGTCAACATTACCCCATGTAGAAACCAGGTGCAGCCACTGCAAATGTGCTGCCTTTTTGCGATTCCAACTAAATGAATCCTGTACTGAGACAAGTATAAGCGGTAGTATACGTGCATTGATTGTTGTCTTTTCGAACGTCACACAGATTATGTACAGTGTATAACTGTCAAAAATAGTAATCTACAGCTAAAGATCAATAGCTATGCTGTATCATGTTCTTTTGGGTTCAGATTATTTATTTTCCGGAAGCAGAGGGAGTAAAGACTCGAGGTCAGTATCCATGTGCATATCTGGATCCGGTGTTTTGATCTACGAGGGTTGTTCACCAGTTGAATGGGAACTGCACTAGTTTAATTAAATTACACTAAGGAGAGATTTCTGAAAATTTTCAACAAAATATTTTAAATGTGCCTGTACAGCTGAACAAAATATCACGGATGATACTTCTTCAGTCATTATTTTTCGGTCATTGTCAAAATATTAAGCACAATTGAAAAATTATTCCTGATCCAGGAGTAACCACACCCATACAGCTTAATGAGAACATGATCATACCTGAGTGTGATCCAGGTCTTTGATGGCAGTGTCCCTTCTCCTTGCTCAGACCAAGATGTCGCTCTCGAAGACGATACTTCTGGCCAACAGAGTCTGATGTTTCGTCACAATCGGGCTGTTTACCGCAGAGTCTAAAGTGGCCCTCTCCCTTCCTAAAAAAAAAACAATGCAAATTACAAAAAGTCATAAAAAATAAATGATATACATGAAAAGATTATAAGTAACCAAACAAAGCTGTGTTTGCTGGCCAACAGCATATCAAGTGAGGTTTAGGCTAAACAAAGAACTTGCACGATCTCTGGATTCCCCCAATTACCTCTCACAGGTGCAGCATTCACACATTTCATTGCCTTCACCAAAAAAGCTATCCCCATAGTAACAGGTTATCTCTTCCCCAGGTGAAATAGGTCGCACCACTTCCACACAGGCACCATTCTTCTCACCGGGGACAAACTGGAGACAGGAAAGAAAAGAGGTGACATCACTCACCCAGGGAAATGTGAACTCAAGTTAAAAAAAATAAATTTTATGTGCTTCAAAAACAAAAGTATAACGTTAAAGAAAATTTGGATTAATGCCAAAAAAAAGGATTGTTACCTTGCAGTTAGGTCTGCAGTCTTCAACCAAGAAAGAAGGGAAATAAACAGAAATTGTGTTAGGGGGAAGTAAAGGAAAGTAAAGAACTAATGTGACTTCTACAATTAATTACAATGAACAATATAGTGATCTAATGAACTCTTCAACAATTAAGGCCAAAACTGAGCAATGAGCTGTGCTTGCTTCAAATACAACTTCATTATTTGTTTTAAACCAAAATTGCTGAGACAATGACCACCTTTTTATTACAATGATAAAAGAAGGGAACAGCATTTTGCATTTTTCCCCTCGAGAGCACCGTACCAATGTGTAAATCCCAATAGCAGATGGTGTGTGGGTGTATTTGTGAGTGGGTGCATGTGTATGGCAGTCGAATAGCTGGGTTTTATAGATACCATGGTTTATGAAAGCTGCAGGTCCAAGCCAAAGCTGTGCACAGCGTTTGCGGGTAGAGTACATCACACTGAAGTCGTTCACCCCTGCCCTCAGCACGGCACTGTCTGCCGGACTCAACTCCGCTATACAGCCAAGAAGAACTTCCACCCGTTCACCAACAAACCTATACATTTAAATAATTATCTGTCAGTCGATAGATATCTTGCAAACAATTTCACAAATCATACAAGTTAAACATTATCAAACAATAGGTTCTCAATTAATAGCAATAACTTAATTACCAGTGTTTTGTCGAAGTTATCTTGGCACCGTTGGTCTCAGATGAGTATCTGACACAAGACTCAATTTTAACACCACTGTCCAAAAGAAAGGCGCCGAGGTAGCGGTACACCTTAGGAAGGAGACATCTTGACTAGTTAAACAAGAGGCAATGCTTTGTGCGCAGTACAAGAAGGTTTTATACATATACCTACACAAAAAAACATGACAAAGGATATTTCTCAGTGCCTCCACACAATACACATCCTTCTTAAATTTGCCAAAGTATCTATATGGCAAAACAAGTGCTTTGACTAATAGCCAAAGGTATGCACATAAACTCTAGAATAAAAAAGACTGAACATTGCAGTTTTGGCAATAAACACAGAATCCGTTGGATTATACAGCAGTAATAACTTCGCACACACTTACATGCTGTCGCAGCAACTCTTGGCGGTGGGTGCCTAGCCCAGTAAAGTAGTCACAGGCCCAATCTCCTACTGTGAGAGCCTCAAATGTGGCTTGGAAATCGTTGGTACGCTGGAAGCGTAACAGAGTCTCTTTGAGATAGCCCCACCTACGAATCTCTGGAAGGGGACTACACAAATTGCGAATCATTAGTGCAAGCTTGTCCAATCAAACTCAGTATGATGAAGTGATAAGGACCCTGCAATTACAGCTATCTAAACAAAAACAAAAAAATTTGACAGCACAATGTACTGTCAACCCATGGAAAAATGTTCTAGGTATCCATCCACTCATATATTTGGATGGACACTTTTGCAATAATAAAGCAATTTTTTATTTGGATGGGATGGCATAAACCATCTGGTCTTGAACTGTGTTCAAATAGAAAATAATTTGAGACTCTGTTATTAGATATTAGCTATTAGCTACTTGTAACATATATATTAAGCTTATGGACTCCAATTTCCATAAACAAATAAGTGACTTGTGAAAATCTAAGTGGGTCAAGAGCAAATAATAAGAAAGAAAAAAAAACATTGACACACTAGACTGAAAATGTGCTTGAATGAAACTCTTCCCTTGGAGAGTTTGGAATACCTGATGTTCATCTTATGGGTGCTGAACCCTAGCAAGGGGTCCAGCACAAGGCTGGTGGCAATGTCATCGGTCTCACAGAGCTCCTTGACACTCATTCTAGTGCATCCGTCCATTGCTTCCCACTATCAGCATGCTGAAAGTACAGGGTTCATACGATATTTACTGAGTGACATAAACAGAAACCACAGCAGGCAGTGGAAAAAAAATATATTATTATAATTTTATCAAACAATTCAAGTAGTGGAAGGTTGTTTGTGCAAATGCAATGCGAAGTAATCTAAATAGGCGAAACCATGTTGCAGCTGTAACTTTGGTCAATATAGCAAAAGTAATCACATATTGACTGACAAGGCCCTTGGTAATAGAAGAGTGTATGTTGAATTTTTAAATCAGGTAAATTAGAGGTAAATTGCTGAATTGTAACTGCCTGTAAATACATTTTTAACTCTTTCAATTTTAGTTTGTGTGAAAGTTAGTAACGAAACTACAATTTTGGTGATGGGAAGATTATTCGAGGATCTACAGCTAAAAACGGTTACAGTGTAACGTTAAATGTATAGATTAATAAACAAGAATCTAACGTCGGATGTAACGTAAAATATCACGGATAAGACAGGACAATAAAATACTGCTATGTTGAATAGGACGTGTCGTAAGACAACCAGCATCACTGACCGACAGTGTGGCAAACTCAGGCTAGCAAGACACCGTTGCATAATAACATGAATTGCCTAATAACGTTCGTCAACAGTCACTAACCAAAACAAATACAACGGGCAACGTCTACTCACTCGTCACAATCAGGGTCCGTACCACACAGTAGATATATTTTTAACAATAACACTTACATTGTAGCATCCCAATCTTATGTTGGGATGCTTAGGCACAACCCACTGGTACTAATTTACGGTGTGGACGAGCTAGCAAGCTGGCTACCGTAGCAAGCTGGCTACCGTAGACGTTACTGCTGGCATGTTTGCTGTCTAGCTGAGCTAACTAAGCGCGCACTACCAGCTCATTATGACAGTCAGTCAGAAAGTTAGTGCTAATGCCCAATCAAAACGAACATCCCTGTATCAGATGACCAAGCATGTTATTTGAAAATGCATTGCTTTAAAAGGCTGAAGGACACCTACCTGGGAGTATTTTGTGTGGGGTATAAACTAGGCCAAGTAGCTAGCCAGCTTAGTCAGCTGAAGTCAAGCAGAAGCTGGTTCTTATTCCGCAGTCCAGCCAAGGTTCAGTTGTGTAGACAACTAGCGTTTACCACCCCTGACAGACTGGACCTTAATCGAATTTGTGGACGGTTAAACTATTTAATTTACCTATTGGCTTGTTAGTTAACCAATTAACCCCCCCAAATCCTCAAAGTATGTAGCTAGCTACGGTATTATGGGTTGATGTTGCTAGCACAAAAGTTGACGAACAGACTACAACGCAACCAAACCATCCCAGACAGGGCCATTCGATTGGTAACGCCCTGAGGATATATTCAATTGGTGGAATTCAAGGCCAATATTATGTTTTGTCCCAACTATTGGTCGGATGTGTTTGTGTTACGCGAATACCAGTACACTTATATCTCTGATTGGTGAAAGTGGATTGCCATGTTCGGATTTGACTTTGTTGGCGTAAAAGAGTCATGATTTGCCCTCTTTCTTTGGCACGCGTAAGAAACGTCAAATGACAATCAACATTGTCAGTCTCGCCTGGATAACATCGTACGTAGGTCTATAATTTTTGTTTTTTTCAAAAACAAGGAAGGTCTCCCTTATATTATATTACTGTCTTAGGCAATGTATTACATTATAATGGCTCAAAACTTGATCTGTGCAACTGTACATGCATATTAAAACTAATAAGCATAAACCTATGGGTTTGTTAAAAGTGATAATTGAGTAAAAGCTTACCGTAAAAAGATCTTGAACTACAAAATATATTATACATTTCAACAGTAGATGTCGCAACTTTTCCCACATCCGACATTTGTAATGCCAGTTTGGGTAATGTGGGTTGCAGATGTGAGTCTGCACGCTTTTTAAGTAAAAAAAAAAGGAGACAAGCTTATACAAATTCAACATTTTATTCTCTACCCGGTTAAAGACAATATTTTTAGATTGATTGGAAAAAAAACTTACATAATACAAATAAAAAATAGCATTAGTAATATTTTTCTTAAATGTTTTAATCTGTCCATCATCTGTATTTTATCTCTACCCAGACGGTACATGGAGCAAACATCCCTGATTTGTTGGGGGGGAGGAAATCTCTTCAATTGTCTTGATCTATACCCAAATAAAACAAAATCAGACTGATGGTGGCCGAAGAATCAATTTAGTTGTCTTTAATGATATCAGTATTATAATAGCAATAAAAAGAGTGCAAGCACAAAGTTTATACAGCAATAAAAATGGGGTGACATGGCTTTAAAAAAACTATTTTACTTTGGAATGTTCCAAGACTGTTTCGTTAACCGTAACAGACAGCCCATGAAGCATGGTGAGAAACACAAGAAAACTTAGCCTTCATTATGCAGTTACTATATTGCAGTGTACCCCCAAAAACAGGGTTCTAAATAAAGCAAAATGTATGGGAAATTAACCTTTGTTTTTCTATTTTGTTGTGAGAGGTACCAATGTCCATAAACAGCATTACATTTCATTCTAAAGTGATCACTAGCTTCTTCGATCACGCTGCTGCATAGCCTATATCCATGTTAAATGAGACCTTTCATTTCCATCCAAAGACCATTTTAGTATAAAAGAAGCTTAGCTTCCTAAGCTATATTATGGAGAAAACAATTGGAAAAAATAGGAATGAAAACAGATAACCCCCTATCTGCAAGATGACACAAAATATTGTTCCCATGTACACAATGGGGGCACCAATCTCTTCTAATAATTTGTTGTTTTTTTTCGATATACAGGGTAAGAAGAGTAGATAACAGATAACAGGATTCTGAGGTGGGGTGTGTATTACCTTCCACCAATGCTTCTTTTAAAGCAAACTCAGTGCGCAACACTTCAGCAGAAAGCTGAAGCAAATCCAAATAAAGCCAGAAGTTGGCAAGCACAACAGAAAATACACATTAGAAAGGAGTGTGAAAAGTGTAAGACCCTGAAATACTGCACAGGAAATGGGTTACTTTTCAAACTCGCCAAATCAGGCCATGCTAACCTATCAATTGCTTTTAAGACAATAGGAGCCAGAAAAAAATGGCAGAGATGGAGATACACATCAAAGGTGAGTGGAACAGACAGTGAACAGTATGGTGGTGTATTTCAAATTAATGGTTCTCTTTATTTATCATTGCTTTTCAAATAGGACTAAAAAAAAAAAATCACAACTTTCAATGAAGCTACAAATAAGAAACACAGAAGAAAATCTATTTCACATCCATGATGTGTCAAATCATAGTTTTTTTCAAATAGAAGAAAAAAAACATTTGTGTCCGGCTTTCTTGATCCATGTTAATTAATTTACTCTAGAATCCATTTGCGCCAATCCACCTGGGCTGTCAGTGTGTGGTGTGTCCTGTAACCATCTGATCGTGCCTCCCGACCCCAGCATCCCCACCCTAACGCACGCACGCACGCGCGCGCACACACACACACACACACACACACACACACACACACACACACACACACACACACACACACAAGCAGAGGCATGAGTAGTGCGGCAGCACAAAGCAGCCATAGACCCAAGCGGGGCAGAGAGAGCGCCTTGGGCTTCTCTGTAAAACCACAGGCCTTCACATTCCTCTAACCCCACCCCCCGCGTTTTCCTGCCTTAACATCAGACTCTCCTGTTTAATCTGCCTCACTACAGCTTGCCGTGGCGGGGTTCATGGTTTAAATAGGGCCAACTCCATGCTGTCTAACCCCTGAAGGTGTGTGTGTGTGTGTGTATGTGTGAGAGGGTGTGTATTTGGCGGCAGAAGAAGGAGACTTACACAGTGTGTGTTAGTGTCCACAAGGGGGATCAGGGCTTCTGAACCAATGAGACTTCAGATCCGATCCCGATCCCGGCCCCACCCCCACATCCAGGCCAGCACAGACAAAGAGGCCCCAGTGAGTGTGTTAGTTAGCGCGCGTGTGTGTGTGTGTGTGTGTGTGTGTGTGTGTGTGTGTTCATATATCTATACGTGTCGCCACACACAGTCCGGTGTACTTCCAAGAAAGTGCGTCAGTCAGCCCCCCTGGCAGCAGTGTGGGGCTGAGTATGGGAGAGCGGAACAGTGCTTTCTAAGAAGCCCAGAGTCCTCCCAGAGAGACATGGACAACCTCAGACTTATCTTGAGGAAAATTTCTCTTTCCTGCAACTTGGTTAGGACTAGTCTAGTGAATCTTTCAGCCATTTAATATGTTTCACAAAGTGTGTTATTGAAAGTCCTGAAATAAACACCCTTAATATTTTTGGAACGTATGTGTGTGTGTGTGTGTGTGTGTGTGTGTGTACATACTTTACACGTGTGTGATTTATAACACATTGACCCCTGCATGAGCAATAACACAATCCCTTTGGAGGAAATCATGTGCCTGCAGACAGCTACTCTACTCATCTATACTTCCATCCTTCCATCCATCCCTCCATCCTTCCATCCATCCCTCCATCCTTCTATCCATCCCTCCATCCTTCTATCCATCCATCTCCTCTCATGGCATGACCACAAGACATTTCCATGACAAACAACTTCAGATTCCCATGCAGGATAGACAGCCAACCGGATGGATGGACAGAAATACAGCTAGCTGGTCGGACGGACGGACAGGCAGACAGACATGGAGACAGCCAGAGAGATAGAGACAAGCACACAACAGAGACAGACAGACAGACAGACAGACAGACAGACAGACAGGCAGGCAGGTAGACAGGCAAGCTAGGATGTAGACAGAGATAGAGAAAGAGACTGAGGCAGGCAAAGAGGCACAGACAGACAGACAGGCAGGCTGGCAGGCAGGCAGACAGAGATGGAGACAGAGATAGAGACAGAGAGACAGACGGGTAGACAGACAGACAGACAGGCAGGCAGACAGAAAGGCAAGTAGGCACACAGACAGACAGACAGACAGACAGACCAAGAGACAGGCAGTGAGACAGACAGATAGAGAAAGAAATCACGCTGTCCTATTGCACTTTGTTGTAACCCAGCCTGTTACCGTGTCAACACGCACTGAGCCCATCATCTCTTGCTGCTTCGTTGTCAGGCTTTGTCATTTCCTCACCTCAGAGGCTCAGAGAAAAGGAGGGAAAACAGACAAAGCAAAAGGAGAAAACCAAAAGGGACCTGGATTGTTTTTCTGGCTCTTTCATTAACAAAGAGAACAAACGGAACGTGTTCGACAGTGTTCAGAGACGGGTCTGAAAAGGTGAACGGCTTGTTGTGTGTTTCTTGTGTGTTTGTGTGGGAGCACAAGAGATGACAGCGGCCATGACGGTCCCGATGCCAGCCTCACACACACGCCAGCGCCTCTTCTTCTACTTCTGAGGGCGCGGCACACACTCTGTCAACGGAAACAGAGACATCAAAACACATCCCGACTCCAAAGCCAGGCTACAGGGCTCTCCTGGGCGCTAGGGATCATAACCACACACACACACGCACACATACACACGCACGCACGTACGCACGCACACACACACACGCGCACACCTTCTTTAAAGGCTTTCCTTTCCCTCTTATTTCTGTCTGTTTTTAGAAGTACTAAGGAAGCAAATTCGAGTAGAGATGTACCATTTGGATCAGTGTGGCTGTTCTCAGATTGATTGAAAGAGTGCAACAGGGAAAAAAAGATGCGGCTCTTTATGATTAGAGCCAGTCTCTTTGTGTGGACAAACTCTCTCTCTCTCTCTCTCTCTCTCTCTCTCTCTCTCACACACACACACACACACACACACACACACACAGACGCACACACATACACACACAAGACCTTGTTCATAACGTGTGGCAAACATTCAATCAATCTCTCTCTCTCTCTAACGAGCACACACACAAACACACAAAAACAACCTTGTTATGAATGCGTAGGAAACATACAATTTCACACACACACACACACACACACACACACACACACACACACACACACACACACACACACACACACACACACACACACACTCGAGACCTTGACAATGATATGTATGAATTGGCTAAAGAGCTGCCATTCATCTGCTGTTGTCGGGTGTGCTTTGACAGGCACCTGCGCTCACAGGGACATCCAGGCACACGGGCCGCTCCCCTCCCCCCCAGCCTAGAGGTCACGGAGGCCAGCCTTACTGGCTGAGACGGACACCTATAGACCTTCTATATAGGAAGATACCGTGGAGCCTGAATGAGAAAAAGGGAGAGAAGTATAGCAAGTATGGTGAGATATAGTGAAGTTCCAACCCACTTTTCTGTTTGTGGGACGCTGTAGTGGAGAAACAAGGACCCACACGGGGTTTACCCGATCTGAAAGCTGATCCTCTACGTCGTAACAAAAAACCCATCATGAATCACGTTTAGTCGGCGCATTTTTACGACGAAACAGCCAGAAGAAACCCTTACCTGCGCGGGTCCGTAAGAATTGAAACGATGAGCCTGTTCTATACATGAGCGACGATAGACACGTCAAAGAATGACGTGTCTCGCTTTGTTATGGTTACGGCTAGTAAATATGATATATTGATAACCATTTAGCGTTATGTTGCTACCTGGCTCCAAGGCTATTCTGGGGGGGAAAGAAGACGAGAGAAAAAAAAAGAAAAAAGAAGAAAAGAAAGAATAACCCAGGAGACAATCTGTTCCATCTTCATAGGAGCTCACCTCTCTGTCCTAGCTCACTCACATCACAGTGCTGGAGTCAGACCGTCATCCCTTTGATCAGTGTCTGAGCAGAAAACACTGTGTGTGTGTGTGTGAGAGAGAGAGAGAGAGCAGAGGCCGAGATAAACTGAAAGAGCGATTGGGAGGGAGGGAAACAGGATGAGAGAAAGAGAGAGAGATAAAAACCTGGTCTGTTGGGAATAGCAAACACCATTAGTGATACTGCCAGTACACCCCCCCCACACACACACACACACACACACACACACACACACACACACACACACCTGGAATGTCCTCACCCACTCCCTGCCTGCCAGTCTTCAGTGGGGGAAACATAGGAGTCATAAAGTCACAGTGCCCCCTAGTGTAACCCAGATTACATTGTTACAGAGGATGATGTGAAGCTATAGGCCTGTAGAGGTTTCCTGTAAGCAATGAATAATCACTTACATTTGATATAGTGCTCTGCCCACATTGGTCAGGAGAGTGACGACTATTCAGTGGCCAATGTGTGGTCAAGACCCACCTGCTGCAATGGAGCGATTAGTCTGCTTTTACAAGGTGTCCGGTTCCTCTTAACAATAAGATGCAGTCCACATCAACCAGGGTTAAAGAGCTTAAGGAATGCTCATTTATCCAAAAGATTGAATCAAATGGAAAAAGAAAAGCACAAGACAGTTCATGTATAAAAACCAAACACTTTTATTACAATTAGGCTGAAAAAATCCAATGAAAACACAACTACTTTACAGTACAAATGTTTTCTTTTTCCGTAGGTATATACACGTATTTTTTCTTCTCTTCTTGAACATCGATAAAAAAGAAAAAAATGAAAATGAAAGTTTGCGAAAACACAAGATACTGAAGTACAGGTTTACAGTGCGTGTTACGTTTAAAAAAACAACAACAAAACAACATAATTGATGACTACAGACCAACATGCATTATTTCCATCCATTATCTATAAACAAAGTGGGAATCAGTGACATCATAAAAAGGAGACGACGTCTGAATACAGTCAACATCATTGTAATGGAAAGCCACTTAATATCCTCACATCTGGGTCATTTTGTTACGAAACCACACTCCCCGTCGCCACGACAACAAAAAACAACTCATGGAGGTACCTTAATAAATGTGAATCATCAGGGTAAAGGTATATTTTTTCCATATTTTCTGTGTTTTTTATTCATTTTTTATTTTGTTTTTATTATCGTGTGAATGGGTGTGTTGGTGTCCTCTGAGAGCTCATCTCAAACACAGTTGGCAGGCGGAAACCCATTGCTATCGGTTTACAAGTCTGACCCCACGTCCCGTTAACGGTCATCCCAGTCCGTTAGGAACACCTCCGCTGCTCCACCCACTCTGAGGAGCTGAGGGAGTCCATCCCATCCATACCGCCTCCCACCACCACCCGAACCCCACCCCAGATCAGCACCCCCCCCCCCCCACTAAATGGAGGAAGCAGTGAAAACACTGTGAGGGCAGTCTGCTGGAGGGGTGGAGGGGCAACGCACCCCTCTCCCTCCCCTCCTAGCAGCCGCCTCCGCTGGGCTTAGCCGGGGTCTGTTTGGCCCTCATGGCCCCACGGCCCTGGCCCTTGGTGGGCTGCTGGGGCTGGGGCGCCCCCTGGGGGGCGGGGGACTCGGAGGTAGCGGGGGGCGGGGCGGTCAGCTGGGCGGGGCTGTGAGGGGGAGGAGTCTGGATCTGAGGTGACGTCGTGGCGGTCACCACCTGAGACACGGCGAGAGAAACAAACAACGTCGGTTAAAAAGATAAACAACCAATCAGAAACTACGTCAGTTAGAGAGATTAACAAGACACACACACTACGTCCGATAAAAAGATTAACGAGACAAACAACGTCAGTAAACAAGAGAAACGAGACGCACCACCTCAGATAGAAAGATAAACTGTAAGGAACTAAGGAAACAACGTCAGTCAAAGCAACTACGAGCGACTCTTATTTTTAACTTAAAAACTAAATGCGTTTCACATCAGTCCTTGCGCAGTGTCAATATGGAACACCAGTCTGTCTGTCTGCCACCGGGTTTGATCCCCGGGAAAACTGTTACAAACTGCTTTATGGCAGGAAGAAAGTGAATCACTAAACCAGGAAAAATATACCATACCTATGTGTGGAGTACAGTGGAGTACAGTCCCTAAACCAGGAAAAGAATAACATACCTACGCGTGGAGTATACTGGAGTACAGTCCCTAAACCAGGAAAAGTATTTCTTCCCTATGTGTGGAGCATAGTTGAGTACAGTCCCTAAACCAGGAAAAGTATTTCTTCCCAATGTGTAGAGTACAGTGGAGTACAGTCCCTAAACCAGGAAAAGAACATCCTACCTATGTGTAGAGTATAGTGATCGACTGTTCTAACAATGCCCAGCGACTGCAAGCATTCTGCAGGTCATCTTTTGCGACGAGTTGCTACAATCATTAGACTGAAGCCAATGGTAGGGAGTCGCCCAACTCCTGTCCTTAGGACAATATGACGCCTGATAACGATCGCAAACCAGTCAGGAAACGTACGGACACCATATTAACAGCCAAGCCAAAAGAAACGGAAGAGTGCCAAGATAAACGACCGTTAGCTACTTCCACGTGCGCTGCAGTTATAATGTCATGCGGTGTTAAGGAGTGGATTTGATAGGCTACCCTAAAGCAGTGTCACAAATTGTTATAGCTGTGTGAGAGTTGACGTGATGGGCTTTGGATTGATTTAAAACTCCTTTTTTCATTTTATTTATGTGTTTGTTACTGATGTTTGTTATGTGCGATTGCTCCATCAGGAGGATTGCCACTCAATTTCGTTGTACGCTGTGCAATGACAATCAAGGAATCTATCTGTTGATCTAGGAATTGATATGATAGGCTTTTTAAGGCAGTGACACAGGCTGTAAGAAAAGCTGAGTTGGAAAGGCTATGTCTGGCCCATGTGTGGGAGCCAGAGGCGTCGTCAGCCTTGGTGGGCCACTGACCTGCTGCTGGAGGAGCTTCTGCTGGACCACCTGGGCGCTGGCCGCCCCGGCAGAAACCATCTGGACCTGGGAGGTCGTGGTGGACACTGCCGGGGTCAGGGTGACCGTCTGGGGCTGGATCTGGCAACACGCACCGACACACGGACACAAACACACAGGCATGGACGGGCACGGGCACACGCACACACACACACACACACACACACACACACACACACACACACACGGCGTCAGTGTTGAGATGGTGACTCCAGTGCCGCTCAGACGGTGCTATGCTAAAGCGGCTACATACACAACACCTCATAAGAGAGGTATATATAGATATGTATATTAGGTTGACACTTTGTTAAAACAATACGGAGTGTTGCTACCTCCATGGTGTGTGAATGAAAGCAGTGTGTCGTTACCTGCTGTGGGGAGGAGACTATCTGCTGGAGGCTGGCTACGGTCGGTTGCTGGACGATCTGGGGCAGCTTAGTCACCTGGTGGACCAGGGGGGTCAAAGGTCAGTACGGTAACGGTAACCAAAGGAGACTGATGAGTCCCCAGGGTTCTGTGTCCTGGTGTGTGTGTGTGTGTGCGTCTGTCATACCTGTATCTGCTGTGCTCCGGCGGGTTTCTGGGCCTGGGCGATGGAGGCGGTGTAGAACTGGGTCTTGGTGCCGGGCTGGAGCTGGGCTGTGGCGTAGGTCACCTTCTGCTGCTGCTGCTGCTGAGCGGGCTGGGACGCCTGGACCGTCACCTGCAGACAGGACGGGAGGAGGCTGGTTAGCACCACGACAGGGAGGGGCCGTTTGAACTGTGAAACGTAGGTGTCATTTGAACTCTGACGGGTACTGGCCCTTTGTACTATGACAGGTCATAACCATTTGTACTGTGATAGGTAGGGTCGGGGGGGGGGGGGGGGGGGGGGGGGGGGGGGGGGGGGGGGGGGGGGGGGGGGGGGGGGGGGGGGGGGGGGGGGGGGGG
>JAVQJS010114511.1:0-13769 GCA_036024795.1 Galaxias rostratus | reverse complement strand
AAGGACAATAGTTATTTTTTAGATACACTTAGCAAATAAGTTTCCTGAGTTTTCTTGTTCAGAGAGGTCTTTACACAGTGTATCATTAAAATGATAAGTTATATTGTTAGTGTTATAAGCTTTTTTATGTGCAGTTAGAGAGAGGTATATATAGAGGCATATATGGCTCAGACAAATACAAAGAACTCTGTTACCTTTGTTCAGAAAACTGCTGTAATATTACTTATTATGGTACAGTATAATAGTATTTTTGTTTTTATACTTTTTCTTATTATTCCCTGTCTCTTCATTGTTTCACTTCAGATTAATATGCTGCACTAAATTGTCCTAACTCCTAATCTAAATGAAAGACCCTCGGGCCTCATGTAAACGGTTGGCAAGGATGATGATCATGGTGTACTCATGGTTGAGCTTGGACTAGTTTTGGATCGGTAGGCGGTTCTTCACTTACTGATCCCAAAGTTATTAGTAAGGCTCTGTTTAACTATCATGACCATGCACCTGTTGCTTTTTATTATAGGGCTAGGTTACTGAATTACAGTATTTACCAGTACAGGGTTATTTGAGGCACCAACAACGTAATGGTGTTCATTCATAAATAATTAAAAAATAAAAACTTGTCGGAAAACAAGTTGGCCTACTGATTCTCAATTAGTGTATTGAAGTCCAGATGCCAATATTCACTTGAAACAACTTATAAATTGCTGCTTCAAAAACAGCAGACTTTCTTAAAGCAATGCAACTATTTGTAATTTTATTGGTTTCATGTCCGACACAAACCCATGCCTTTGCTTGTTTGGGCTGAACTTGTGTTAGTCTAGTTTTATTATCATTACAACGGATGCATGATTGTGTGCGAAACAGAACAAGCTTTGAGATAATTTATAATCACGTTAGATTCAAATGGAGCTAAATATTCTGTCCTCCTAACAGTTGTATTGCATACACATTTTCACACAGTCCTTCCTCTCTTTATAAATCACAAATTTGTCTCAGTGTAAAAATATTTAGGCCAAATAAGTGGTTTAGTTGTGATTTTAGAACCATTTCCACAAACGTCATTATTGCTGCCTAAAGTAAGGATCTGATTCGGAGCTTTGTATAATAAGGTCAAGCTTTTCACTTGAAAGAGTAGAACAGTTGTAAAATCCAGTCATACGTCAGTGAATGACTTGAAGTCACAACACTTTTTATTTTTATAGACCCATGAAAATAAGAATATGCAGATCAGGTTCATATAGCTTAAACTATGCTTTGTGTTTATGCACTGTTATGTGTCATGGGTGATACACAAATGTATTGGGCCTATAAACTATGCAGCTCATTTGGTTCTGTACTGTGTGTATAATCTGTGATGTCACCGATGTACCAACAGTGAATGGGAAAGTAAACAGCATCTGCTTAACCAACAGCAGACCTATTGAATCATCTAAACTATACATTTTCACAAGAGAATGCCGTTTGATTCTCAAATGCAATTTTTCGATGAACAAATATGAACATTTAAACAATCATAAGCAGATTCACAAATGTATTTAATTTTGATAAATAAGTATGCGAATCCATCAATCCACCCATCCATTGTCGGGTATCCGGGGCCAGGTTGCGGTGGCGGCAGGCGCTGCAGGGTATTCCAGCCCTCTCTATCCCTAGCAATGCTTTAGATCCTCCCGGAGGATCTCGAGGCGTTCCCAGGCCAGATGAGACGTATCATCTCGTAGGCGTGTTCCCGAGTCTACCCCAGGGTTTTCTACCTGTAGAGCGTGCCTGGAATACCTCCAACGGGCGGCATCCTAATCAGATGCCCATACAACCTCATCTGGCTCTTTTTGACGTGAAGGAGCAGCAGCTCTACTCTGAGCTCCCTCCGGATGGCCGAACTCTTTACGTTATTCCTTAGGCTGAGCCCAACCGCCCGATAGAGGAAACACATTTCAGCCACTTGTTCTCGCAATCTAATTCTTTCAGTCACTACCCTAAGATCATGACCGTAATGGAGGGTTGGAATATAGATCTCCAAGTATATCGCAAGTTCATCCTTAGGCTCAGCTCCTTTTTACCACGACGGTCCGGTACAGCACCCGCATTACTGCTGATGCTACACCAATCCTTCTGTCAATCTCACGCTTCATTTTCCCCCCACTAATGAACAAGAACCCGAGATATTTGAACTTCCTCGCTTGGGGCAGCCACTCGCTCCCAACCCAGATAGAGCACTCCATCTGGCAGAGAACCATGGCCTCATACTCGGAGGTGCTGTCTCTCATCCCATCCCTTCACACTCATCTGCAAACTGCTCCAGTGCATGCTGAAGGTCACTGTCTGAAGAAGCCTTAAGAACCGCACAATCCCCAAAAAGGAGAGAAGCAATTCCGAGGTCACCAAACTGGACACACTCCTCCCATTGGCTACTCCTTGAGATTCTATCCATCAAAATCCCAACATTGTTTTGGCAGCTTTGGCAGAGTCCCACCCCCCCTGAAAACGTATTTGACTTTGACTTTGACTCTACATATTATATTGTCCTTTACATCATCATTATAAAACATTGAAAAATAAAATTGTTATATATCATATGTGTTTCATCCAGGTACTCCGGTTCCCTTCCAGTCCAAAAACATGCAGGTTGATTGGTGACTCTAAATTGTCCGTAGGTGTGAATGTATGTGTGAGTTGTTGTATGTCCCTATGTGTTAGCCCTGCGATAGACTGACAACCTTTCCAGGGTGTACCCCGCCTCTCGCCCAATGTCGGCTGGGATAGACTCCAGCCCCCCCGCGACCCTATAAAGGACCAGCAGTATTGCTAATGGATGAATGGATGGATATATAATATACAATACTTAAGGTCTTAAGGTGGATACAATAATATTAATTGTTTTTCAATACAATAATCAAACACTTAGCATTTGCGTAGTCACTTGGATTTCTTCTTTAGTTTCACGACAGAGCTTCACTAATGATGCTTTTATTTTTCTCGTTGGTCAACCATATATTGCTTTCTATTCACTAATTCACATGATAACAACATTTAATTTAAGTGTAGACTTCAATACAATACTTGCTTTTTTTTAAAGGATGGCGTGATTTGCAACAAGTAGCCTACCATAAAATGTACTTACTTTGATCTTACACTGAGAAAGACCTACTGTACAGCATAGCAAAAACAAATGTCCCTAGACCTGTCCAGTAAAAAAATTTAGGACTCTACTATGTTTCATAATTTAAATGCGCACCAGCTTGGATTTGTTTTGGCAAAATACCTGGCCTTCATTACCTAAGCTTCTTTTAATTGAGGTGTGAGGCTTCCAGTGTTTTAACTTAGCCCCTTGAAACCATCACATGCAATGTGAAGAAAATCCTCAGTGCAAAACAGATTTCTCTGAAGGTGCTTTGCCCTGACCTCTTCCAGTTCTTAGAGATGCCATCACGGACCTCAAGAGAGGGTCGGTGTGTGAAGAAATGTGGCTTTCTTTTAGGACTTCAGGAAGACCAGCTTCACCAGTTTAAAGTTGTTTCTACTATCCTGCAGCTAACTTGATAAACCTGCCCCTCACTAAGATTTCCAGTTCTTGAAAAATATCTTCAGACATAGACATGATCAGCAAGTTAACATTGGACCATTTAAACAGCAAATGCAGCTCTTACTTGATTTCCAAAGGCCTATAAAAGCAATTGTGTCATCTCATCCTGCTTTGCAATCTTATCACAATCATTGTCTTATTGTCTCCCTTACTCTGGTTTTACATTGTTGTAACAATAAAGGGTCCGGCTAAATTAACATACAGAATATAAATTGGTCTCAAATCATCAATTATAACAATCTTAAAGCATTTGCAAATAAACAAATTAAATAGTTAAACAACGAAGAAAGGACTTTTTGGGAATGCTTAATTTATTCAGAATTACATTTAAAACAGAATAATTCAGAACATTGATCCAATAACGAAACAAACAGCTCAATGTGGCATATGGCTATGACTCTAAGCACACTGTGCAGTGCAGCGACAGGCCACGTGGGCTTCTACTGTTTCGCTCACGTCAACACTCTTCTCAAAGATGTTGCTCAGACTCACGTTAGAATCTGCGGAGAATGATATATATATATATTCAGTACAACGATTATGTCAGGACTTTATTTAAAAAAAAATTGGGACAAATGCATTTAAGACTCACCGCTGGGCAGGCAGTGGAAGCCAATGGTTACGGGTGTGGTCCTCACTGGATAGCAACCGCTCACACAACGCAGAACGGGCTCCACAGAGTAACACTTAGACTCCTGGCCATGGACATTGATTTGCTTTTCCAGTTTCACAGATTCCAGCTTCATACGACATTCTGAAGTAAGGGGATGTAGTGGAGATAATGGATCAGAATGATTCGCTGCTCTATAACCAAAGCTCTGACGTAAACATGAACACATCAAGGGCAAATCTTACCAGAGGTGTCACGACAGCTCTCAGCAGGGAGCACCCAGGAGTGGGCGAAGCTGACCGCGTTCTTAGTCAGGCGTCCGTTGGGAGTACGGTATTCCTGTCGGAACTCTCCATCAGCCTTTCCACAGAGTCCACAAGTCTGTCCCTTCATCCAGTCCACTACTTTGATCTGATACAAATAACAGAGGGGTGAATTTGCAATTTTTTACTCTTGTTTCCATCATGTGTATCACGATGGAGCCCAACTCCTTGTCCAAGATAAAGGTCACTTATTTCCATATTGAACAATAAAACGAAAGGAGGGGGATTCAACTTTTTCCACTCACCTCCCATTTGTCCATAGAATAGTAGACCTCCTGAAGGCCATGGTTTGGAGCGTAGACGGACAATCCCTCGTCTCTCTTTCGGATCTGAATTGAGCCTATAAACAGGAAATGACCCATTGTAAATGTCTTTTAAACTATTTTTTATATGTTGTGTGATGTTGCCAAAATGATTGATGAATGTTTAGAATAAGGGACCTGAAGGATGCATGTATGGGAGGTTGTCAAGGGGAATCTCCATTCCATTGACCTTCACCAAAATGTTATCGCCCTTGGGGTACATGTCAATATCACTGTTGAACAAAAATGGCGGTAAATTATGCCACAGCTGTTTCATTGTGGAATTCAATACAAACATTGAAGGCGGCATAACATCGCTACATAACGTAATTGAATGTAGCATAACAATCGACCTGAATGAAACGTCAAAACACCTGACTGGTTGCGGCATAGTAATAGAAAAATACTATGCAAACTTGCTTTTGATTAAGCAACAGTAGGTTATCGCCTATCTCTTGACTGCCATCTCTTGACTAACCTTATTTATTTTTTATTAATTGAATTAAACTGTGCTGAATCAAAAATTTTACCTGCTATACTTACATGTCTGCAATTTTCACGTTCAGATGGTTTTGTTCAAGTGTGCTATCCTTCTTTTGCAGCACAATGAATTTGAACTCTGATGTGCAATCCTGGGCCAGGACCTGGTAGCAGGAGAGGGGCATTTCATTCTTGTATTTCTTGTTGTTGAATGTGGTCAGTTCATCTCTTTCCATTCTGCACTCGGCTAGAAACCCAAAAAATAAAAAACAAACGGTCAGACAAAACATCTTACATTATCCATCTTAAATCCTGGATCTGAGTCGTCCAACTGTCAGGCACCTAGTTCTCTAGAATGTTCCGTTATTGTCTCACCTGCTTGAGCCTTGGTGAGCATGTAGTAAATCTGCTCAGGAATACTGTCCTGATACACGTCCAGCTCAGCGGCGGTGTTTCCCACGGGCAGATAAATGGGCAGAATCAGGTCCCGTTTGTACATGTTACTCTGCAAAACATGAAGTCAAAAATGATTCACCATCAGAAGATACACTAAGCTATATGTGACACTTAAGCAGATCATTTACTTGTTTGCAACTGAAATGTATACCTTTGGTGTTTTCAGCATAACATTCAGGCTCCTCTCTGAGACAACAGCAATGGTCAGCTTGATCTGTCTGGGGATGTTTTTGGCTTTCTCCAGAGTCATTCCAGCTCTCTGTGCAGCACTGGGCAGGTACTTACTTAACCTAGATGGTAAGCAGGAGGTAAGTTAAAGTTGATATCCTTGTTGAGAATATGTTTCATTTTTGACCAAATAATTGAATTAAAATAGTACTTCTTTGCACTGCGTTGCAGGTAACGTGGAACCTTATCCCAGGCCAGTTTCATGCGGAGGGCAGGGTTGGGACCAACAACACCACTTTCTACTGAGGCCTCAGCCTGGTATTCCTTGCACTCAATACCCCAGGCAATCTTGGCCTATCGAAAAATAAGAAGTGCCATTCATAGAATGACAATGGTATACACAATGGGATGTATGTAGCCATCTACTGAAGATAATATTGCTGACCAGATTATTGATCCTACCATGGCTTTATGATCACTGAGTAGCACACCGTCAGCACAGATCCTCCAGTTATCATTTTCAGCTAGGTTTGCAAAGATGATCTGCACCCTGGAAGTTGCTTTGTCATAGTATGCGGTGATCTGGTAGCCGCTCGGCTGATGGTCGGCTCTGAT
This sequence comes from Galaxias rostratus, assembly GCA_036024795.1. Lineage (NCBI taxonomy): Eukaryota > Metazoa > Chordata > Actinopteri > Galaxiiformes > Galaxiidae > Galaxias > Galaxias rostratus. Next base: position 7,232 of record JAVQJS010114511.1, on the reverse strand, counting down.
GGCGCGTATGAGTACGGTCACGTAAGGAGAAAGTTCATTGCCAAGGAATCTGGCCTGAAAGCACACAGATGCAAACACAGGGACACACCAACACACACACACACACACACAGGCACACACACACACACACACACACACACACACACACACACACACACACACACGCGGTTGGCCATGATTAACCCTGGGGTTTACCTTTGAAAGTACAGTCTCTAAAATGAGTGAATGCGTCGGTGCATCACCTGCTTGTAGATCATTTCAAAGCTGGAGGCGCTGCTCCTGCTTCCTGCAGAGGCTCTGGCCCTGGACACAGGGTGCTGTCAACAAAACAAAACAAAGCCAATTAGCTTTCGATCAAGCGAACAAGAAAGACAATCCAGTGTTGAGCCACACCACAGCAAAAATATTGACCTGATGAACGTGGTCTTTGGAGAACTTCATATCGTACACTTGCTGCTGGAATACAAAAACAAAAAGTCTATAAGCAAAGACAAAAAATAACGAACAAACAAAAACCCGATCCATTTCATTCAAGTGCAAGACTCACCCTGGACCTACGGGAGCTGGAACTAGAGGAGCTGGAGCTAGATGAGCTGCTGGAGCTGCTGCTAGATGTCTGATTTCTTCTCACAGGAGACTTCAGGTAATTGATTTTGTTCTTGTTGCGAGAGGAGGATGAGGAGGAGCTTGATGAGGATGAGGATGACCTGCTGGATCTGGAACTGGAGCTGGAACTGGAGCTGGAACTGGAGCTGGAACTGGAGCTAGAGCTAGAGCTGGAGCTGGAGCTGGAAGATGATGATCTGGTGCTGTTCTTCATACCGGGCACCAGAATCTTCCTGAGCTTCATCAAGACATTTGATGCCTCTGCTCTGTCGTCACCTTCATTCACTGTGATCACTTTGATGATCTTCTCTACGGCCTTCTCTCCAACTTCCATCTCAATCTCAATTTTCTCAATGGCCGATCCGGAAACTACCCAAAGAGAGTGAAAAGCTGATTAACACAATTTGTGCAAAGTTAGAGTCAAAGTTGACAAATGGTATTGAAAATGCACTTGACTTGCCTGGAGACACATTAACAGAGAAAACATGTTCCCCGATCAGAGAATATAAGGCAATGTTTTTAAGGTATGAAGCATTCTCTGATTTAATATCAGCACATGCCTTCAACCCAAAGGTTTGAGATGAACGACATATTGTTGCCAGGAAGATTGAAATCGTCTTAATTCTTTTCAGCGACTTAGAATCAATTCTCTCTGATGATCTTGATGACTGGAGAATAATACAAAACAAAATAGACATAAACATCAAATTCTGATAAAAAAAATCCTAATTAAGGCAAATTAAGGTAAACTTACCGAACCACTGGTCCGAGAGGATGCGAGTTCGGAAGCGAAAGCCTCTCTTGAGAGTTGAGCAGCAGAAATAGCGGCCTTAGCAGGAAGAATTGGTGTAAGCCGTTCATGTTCAAGATCCTCCACATTTCTTGCCACTGCAAAAGTCTCAACACTGTTGCAAAGATGAGGATACAAAAACACGTACATTTTTATAACCAGCAACATATTACTACATTTTGGTTAATAATAGGATAAAAAGTCACCTACTGTGCAGATATAATTTTGTCCACAGCTTGAACAGGCAAAGCCTCAATCTTAAAGTTGCCCTTCATCAAGTCCATTCTTGCTTCTATTTTAGCAGGCAGAATTGTTTGCACTCTTGCTCTTGCCATAACAGATGCCTGGATAAAAGCAGTGTTCACCCCCATCATGGCAAATGTATGAAGGGAAACACTGGAAGAGGTAGAGCATTTTGTTTGTAAACCATACATATGGTTTTTCTTAATGTAGACTATGTGACTAGGTCAGTTGCTTTGTGTATATACCTTGGTGTAACCTCGGCCTTCAGCTGGATATCAGAATCAAGAAGCTGTCTAACATGGAAGTTGTCTGCGATGGGTGGTGTAATGGTGGCTTTGACTGTAAAAAAAATAAATTAAGCATACATTTGGATTTCTAGAACTCTCTAAAATAAGTGATACTGTTGGTTCTGTAGCCTAATTCATGTGGGGGAGGGGATAAACTCACACTCTACAGATGCTGCGGCCACAGCAGCGGTGTACCAACTGAGTTCCATTGGCAGGCCCAAAGCAGTGGGGAACACACGACGAATCTCAGAGGCCAGGAGAGGCTTAGCATAGCGGAAGGAAGCTCCAGACAGTAGAGTGTTAAGAACATCTTTTCCCAATGTACGGGCAGCGGGTCCACTTGCAAGCTGTGTGAAAAACACAATTTCTTTAATATACAGTAAAACGTTTATTTCCGGGAAACGTTTCAAAACATCCAAATTGGATGAGATTATTTGTCTACCTCAATCGCCCTTTCAACGATGGCCTTATCGATGTTAGCAAATGCTAATTCCTGACCGAAGAGTTTGATGTAGACTGAGGCCAGTGGCTTACTTGTAGGCATAGACCTCCATTCAGAAGCCAACTGCGAAAAGAAAAAGCAATTTTACAAGATTATATTTATTATATAATCATACAGCTTTTATGAAAGAACGTAAACACTGAGTTCATTCGTCCTTACAGCTTTAATGATATGCCTCATTTTGGTAATCCTGTCAGTGTCGTCGGATATTGAAGGCATTTTAAGAAGTGCCTCCTGGACTCCCTCAGTTCTCACTCCAACCTAAGACAAAGATGTTGCAGGCTCCATGAGAGGTCTTTAAACTGCAGGTTTCTTTTTTATCAGCTCCCTGTAAAATTGGTATACCTCCAGAACATCAGCGGCTGCTCCAGCCAAATAGGCACGGGTCTTGGCAATAACAGCTTTGGGCATGACGGTCGCAGCATCATTGATGTAGTAAGCACTTGCAGCTGCACCTAACATCAAGGGATCTACAAACACACACAAAGCATACCAAAACAAAACATGAATTCAGATATAATAATAATCTCTGAATCCATACATATTTAGTTACATCTATTCTTACTATGATAGATATCAAGGTACAGGGCCTTGCTGAAGCGATAGCTCAGTCTGTCAAACTTCGGGCTGAGGATCTTGACCGCAACATTGCAGGCAGCAGAACTGTCATAAGAAAACACAACTGTGTAAACGTCCCAATAATCTACAACAGAATATTTAAATAGATGCCATGGAAAATTGCTCGGTGTTCTTACAGTGCAGCAAAATCAGGGGCTGTGTTCTTGGTCATGGACTTCATGTAGGAGTACACAAAGCTAGCTACTTGAAGATTGTCCTCCTTCATCACTGCGTCAGCAACAGTTGCCACCAGTCCCATGGGCGGTCTGGCCTCAAACAGCACTACGGCGGCAACCATGCGAAGCTCTGGATTCAGAGTTTTGTCCATAAACAGCTGAACAGCCACTTCCTGGACCTAATTCACAACGATAGGTGGAGTGAGATGACATACGTTTAAAATGTGCCGATTCCCACAAAATCTCTGGGTTTTAATCCCACCATTTTGGGTTCTTTCTTAGCAATGTTCCTCATTGACAAGATGGCATCAGACTGGACTCTCAGCGGCAGAGATGCTGCAGCTGTCCCGAACCCAGGCAGGAGCTTCATGATTGGCTTGATACTTGCAGGGTGGCCAGCGTTACCCAGAACTTTGAGAGCAATAACAACATCTTCAATTTTACTCTTAGAAGCGGCGTCAACAGCAAACTCATGGATAGGCTGTGAAGGATGACAAAACCAGTGTTGTTTATGTCAAGACTCAATTGACATGCTGCACAATTTCATTAAGAGTGATGTGCTCCCTATGATTCCCTTTCATGCGTTGATGAGATATCTTACCTTTACAAGCTCAGCTGGGCAGGCAGGGAACTCAGCACAATATCTTGCAATCATGCTACCATAGCCGAGCATTGCAATCTCACGCAAAACAGGGTTTTCCTGAATCTTTTCATGGAATGCAAGACCCTGGTGGAGAAAAATTTAATATTATAATTGTATCTACTTTCCTTTCAATAAATGACATTACATTACAAACTGAAATGAAGGATGACCTACCTCAGCAATCTTCAGGGTATCCAGATCAGCTGCCAACATGTGCAGGGTGGCCAGGAGAGTCTCGGTTGCTTCAACCATGGTGAGCTCACCAGCGAAGAACCTTTCCTTGATGAACCGTAGAGCAATTGGGGATCCAATGGAAGGTACAGCGTCCAAAACCCAGTGTCTGAAATGTGACAACACATCACATCAAAATAAATATCTGTTTTGTTTTTGCCTGATTTCTTGTTAGTTGTTCCCCAATTGCATTCATTACCTGTGTTCGGGCTTAGTCTTGAACTGATTCCAGGTGGCCTCAATACTTTCCAAACTAGCCACACGCAGAAGCTGAATGAGCTCAACATATTTCAGTGGGGCATCTTCATGGACCTTGTCTTTATTGTGAGTGACCAAGTGTTCCAGAGTCTCAACAATCTGTTCAGAAAGAAACAGTGTTAAAACAAACTAAAATAAAGTAAAATCTAATAACCAATCAGAAAGCACCATTGTTTCAATGCAAGAACTCAATTGAAACTAGACAATTAAACCCTAGTAATGCACCAAAAATACATTTTAATTCGATATATTTCATATTTATTTTGCCCTGAATTACTGTCTTGTACTCCCTGTAATCAAAAGCCATGTGAAACACCCTACCTGAGCCTCCGCATTGCTGATCTTCAGAAGCTGAATAGGCATCTGAAGTATTTCAGATGAGAACTCATACGGCAAGAATCCACGGTGACGGTATTCAGCGTCAACGGGCTTGACAGCAGTTTTTTCAATTTCAATGAAAGTTAAAGTTTGTCTAGAAAGCAAGTGATTTTTTTATTATCATTTATAGAATTTGTTTTTAAAATTGCATTCATATGATTTGTTTTGTTTATGAAACATACTTTGCCTCCATTTGGACAGCTCCGTTCTTGTCATTGAAAGGGGAGAACTGAATGAGCTCAGTGACTCTGGCTTCCATGATCAGGGCACCAGTTGATGTTGACTTCATGATGTAGTTGAAAGCAGCAGCTCCCCTCAGGTTCTTTCCTCTCTGTGTGGAGTAGAGGTGTAATTATTCACAGTGGCAAGCAAGTGGACAAGGGTAAGAAGGCTAAGTTGATATTTCCTAACCTGCTGGCATTCAACACATCTCTCGGTATAAGCCAAACTGATGTCCTTCATGATTTTCTCCTGGCATTGGTTCAGATCCTTGGTTTTGGTCAGAATAATGCGCTCAGTCTTCACATCTTCATTGATGACGTAGTGTGTCTTGCACACACCCTGGACTCCAGCCTATACAGCGCACAACAAATACTATGAAGGGACAAATCCAAACCCTGTGGGATTAATATGAATGTGCTGCTCCATGCTCACCTCCTGCAGCTCATAGACGTTCTGTGTCTTCTTGATGTTTAGCTGAAGAATATTCAGGATACCTCTGAAGACATTCAACACCGTTGTAGAGACACCTTCTGGGGCAAAGATCTTACCCACCACACCGTTGGCATACTCAAACTTGATGGGAGTCAAAAGCTGAGCAGCTAATGCTGAAGTGAGTTTTGAAGCTGGGGAGAACTGAGCCTTGGGCCAGGCACCGCTGAACTCCAAAATCTCAGGGTCTGCAAGCTACAAGGAATTTTACATTAGTGTAAAAACAGATTTAAGCATGTAGCATCTTTAGATATTGAATTGTGGTATTTGACTTCTAATCTTTACCTTCAGAAGGTAGGCACCTTGAGACTCTTCGCTGATAAGGACTTTGCTGACAACCTTAACTCCAGCTCTTCCCAGACCCTCCTCGGCAAGACCACTCAGGAGCAGTGCTTCATACTTATAGGAGTAGGTCTTACCTGACTCAAACTCTGGGTCTGTAATGCATGGCCATATATTAATGTAAGCTATTGGCATTCTAGAACTGTAACAATTTGTTTTTTGAACATATGTATTCAAATTATTATTCATTTGAATTCAGTATTGTAAAAACACTCACCAAGGTTAGCTTGATGACTCGCTGAAATATATGAAAAAAGTAAGTTATGAATGTTGCATTATTATCTATTAAATACAAAATCATACCATAATGGATGGTTTAAAATAGGAAAGTTAGTTATGATAGAGCTGCTAAATTGTGTACTTACCCACAACGGCCAAAGCCAAGGATAGGACAAGCACTCTCATGGTGGGAGGATTGTGAGAGATGACAGGAACAGGTCCCCTTTTAAATCATTTTTTTGTTTGCTGAATGTGACATATCTAAATGTATCATTAACCAAATTTCCTCAAGGTTTGTTGCTTGGCTCATCCTCCATAGAATGGAACAAACAGGAGAATCAGAGGTTTGTCAGACTCATAGGGTTAGGTTAACCTACTCTCTTCTATGCTGTGATGAAAAGTTCAAAGTCCAATTTGTACTTTCCATGTACACAAATATTTTAAATCTGTAAACATTATTTGATTTTTTCAATGAGCATATGGCAAAAAAAATAATACAAATTTTGTTTCAAGAATTATGCCTGTTTCAAAATATATGATGTATTTTTCCAAGACTGATTTATCTTTGCAATATAGGCTTAACCCACGTTTCATAAAACATACTATTATCCTCAATATACTTTGTTGCAGATGTGTCCTTGAAGAAGAGCCAACCAAGTAAACCCATTTATTCTCACTTCAAAGATAATGTCACCATGTTCTGACCTGACACGTTTCCTGTGCCTTGTGCCATCAGTGAAAGCTTATGGTGCCAAGTACAAAGGTCATACTCTGGGTCAGTGCATTTGTTTATAAATGTCCAGAATTGTTTAGTCAAAAATATGGTCATCAATCATAAATAAGTTAGGCATAGCTAAAATATGAGTACAAATCTTAAATTGAGAGTCAATTTAATGTGTTTTGTTGTTTTACACTAAGCCCCTACGGAATTATTAACATCCATTTTAATTTAACATCCTTTTAAATTGTTATTTCTGCTTTATTTACTTTTTCTAAATTGCTTATGCAATTGAATAGTCTGGGCTCACAATGGCTCATAACACTATTAGACAAAGTTAGGATCTTCAAGCAAAACAATATTTCAATCACCATAATTTAAACCTTATCCTTACAGGTATGTGAGATCCAGAGTTACACACCAACCAAATGGTCTTATAAAAAAGGTCAGACTTCGCACTCATGGTTTCTAATATGTAACTTTATTCATGAACCAAGCTTCTTGCTGTCC